>JAODPA010066052.1:0-32362 GCA_025585075.1 Nepenthes mirabilis | reverse complement strand
TTAATTATTATCACTTATTAAATATTTAACTCACCATTATATTTTATTAACTCCGACTTTGAGCCAAGATGGACATGTATATTATTATAGAGATTTGATAATTATTTTCCTTCGGATTGCACCGTATGACACTTAATAATTGTTATATTATTTATTTTTATGACACTTATGTGAGAAATTTTTTCGTTGATAAATATTTAAATTCATAGTAGATATTTAATGGTTTTTGTGGCTTGAGATTTTCACATGAGTAGTTCAAACCGAATTCAGTAATTTGGATTCGGGCCATCATAGCAACAATTATAGAATTGTCTCTCTGAAAAATTGTGCACATTTGGAAACCATAGAATTTCTAAATCAAGAGTTTCTTAAATTAATTATTGTGCACCTACCAACATAAATAATTCACTAATATGGTGGCTTATTGCACAATGCTCCCTGCATTACAAACTTTGGATAGGTTAAATATATGTAACTTTATTCCTACTATACAGAAAGGCTATCAAGTATTATGGCAACCTGAAAAGTTATGTACATTTAGAAACCATAAAATCTCTAACGCAATAGTTTCTTAAATTAATCATTGTGCACATACTAATATAAATAATTCACTAATATGGTAGGTTATTGTGCGACACTGCTTGCATTACAAACTTTGGATAAGTTAAATATATGCAATTTTATTCCTATTATGTAGAAAGACTGTCTAGTATTATGATAACAATTTTACTTAAATTAGATTCATCAAAATTCAAAAGTAGCACAATTCTACAAACAAACAGTAGCACAAAATTCTATCAAGAAAATACCACAAACATCCCTGCATATGCAGATCCATCCACCATTTATATATAATTACATGCATATATACATTAAACAAACGTACTTGCGGCATATCACTGACTTCTCGAAGCATGTTTTTCAGATAGGCTGAGTTCACCTTTTCAGCTTGAAGAATATAGGGTCGCTGCTCCTAAAATGAACACCAGAGAACAGAATCACCTTATGAAAGCGGCTAAAAAAGCAGAAAAAGAAAAACCATCTGAATGTTAGAGAATAGCACACCTGCATTGGCATGTTCTTCCATATTTCACAACCTTTTCGATTCAAGTCGATCAAACTTTCACCCTGACAAGTCTTCATAAAGCTTTCCCTAAAAGCCCACCAATCAAAATCATGACTTCTCTCATAAATGTACACCACTAATTACGGCAAGACGTAAATGTTAAGGGAGACAAATGTCACCACTAGAAGGAGAACCAAAGTGGGGCTCTTCTTTCTTTTATTGGAAGTTGATAATCATTTAATAGTGGAAATATAAACTCAATGATACAACTCATTCCAAGTACTTGAAATATCCTTTCACATCAAAACCTCTCGTGTGAATGCACATTAGCCGTTAAGTATGGAGTAAATGCAATGTCATACCTTATGACGCATTTACTTATAGGATTTTTTTTTTAAATCAATCTTTGATAATTCGGTCAAAATTATTCTATATCAAAAAACCAAGTGATTGACCGCAATAGATGGTTTAGGACTCGTTCACCAGGAGATGAATCTTTTCCTTCTAATATGCCATGTTAGAGTCGTGGGTATTTATTAAATCTGTGTACCGCTATTGGATCTAATGGAAAATTCCAAAATTTCAAAGATGTTTGAAAACAATTTATACTTCGACTCAACAGCGCCTACTGAAGCATGTATAACAGAAGCAATAAGAATGGGGCGAAACAGAAAGATTAATGTTTATTATACATGAAGAAGCAAAAGGCTGATCTGGGTTGGTCTTGAAAGCTCCGCTTTAGGATGATATGCGGCTCACGTAGGCCTCTGAACCTCTTCACACCTTTCTTGAGCTTGCACCTATGCATGTCAGCCAAAGCCACTGCCACCGAAACTCCACAATCATCACTATTTATAGACAAAATCAATTACTTAACAAGCCAAATAAAAAAAATAAATACGACAAATTAAAACATGGACAATCAAATATCATTCTGAAGATAAGTACCACTTATGAAATGCACTGCCATCAGGGGCACGGCAAAGAGCGCGAACCCTCTTGCGGGTTCTCGCCATAAATTACCAATCTGGCTTCCGAAAACAGGAGTTCTGTTTTATAAGGCCAAGCAGCAATATATATATATTTTTTTCATTTTTAATGCTCTGCTACTTAAATTCACTGGTAAAGTAAGCGGGCGCTAAACCGACGGCGCGAAATGAGAATTCACATTTTGTTTTTCCCGCGGTAGTGGCCGCTGGGCAATTGGATGACGACTCGGTTAAAAACGTGATCGCTGCAATCTTGTTTAGTGATAACCCTAAGAGGGAAGAAACTGGGTAGCATGTGGGAACACTTTGGACAGAGTGCATGGAGAAGGTTAATGGCTGACAAAATGGATGATCAAAGCGGCATCGTTCGACTTCCAATGGTTACATTTGGCAGCGCACCATTTAGGAGAGAGAATTCGTCGGTTCGCCGTCAAAATCTACCTAGTCCATAGGCGCCAACAAAAAATTTTCCATACCATTTAAAATTTGTTAATTAAAGAAACCCAAATCATAAATGATGATTTGACCTACTTGCAATTTGATTTCAGTCTATTTCCTCATATAAACCAGGCGGTAAAATTTTCTATAGTGATATTTCTCGAACAAAGTAAATATTGTACAGTTAAGAAACATCTTCAATTAAGATTGATAGTTTTAATGTAATAATATTCTATTTTATTAGTAGTAGGGTTTGTCTGACTGCCAATATAAGGTTGGAGGCATCGCCCGCAAATGACTTGTGTAGGGTCATTGTGTCAATGGCATGGCCGGGCATCACGTGATGAAAGTGATATGTTTTTGGATAAAATATTTTGTTAATTGGTGTTAATGGTGAGGGTGAATGAGTTCCTAGAAGTATTTTTTATTTTGAAAATATGAGGTTAATTTTTTTATTGAAGTTTTTTGTTAAAAATGAAAGTATTTTTTATTGGCTAAGTTTATTCTTTGTGCCAAGAAAAATATTTTTCTATGCACCCTCAAATACCACCAGAAAAATACAACAAAAACAGAGCTTCCCATAACTATTTTTCACCCCCCCACCACCAAAAAAAAAGAAAAAAAAGAGCTCCCCATAACTATTTTTCACCGAACAAAAGTAAGGTTACTTTAACTAAATTTATCCACTAACAATCTTTTAGAAATAATAAAATAGTTAAGTGTTGAACAATTTACTGTTTTTAATAGTTTGTAATGTTTATGAATAAGTTACAACTCATTTAACTTTCTTGAGGAGGTTGAAACTTATTCGTTAATTATATAAATATTAAATAAGAACTTTATATCTAGAATGAAAGTTTATCTGCAACTTTAAATTAGCTAAATTTAAATAAATAAGCTTAACACAAAAAGTTAAATTCAGGCATTGTCTAGACTACTGATAAGTAGGAGCACTTCAAATCGACAATACCAAGCTCTGGGACCGTAAATCAAAATAACCTCCAAGGTCCATATCAAATAAACTTAGGCCCATAGGAATTAGGTGACGAAGAGATCTACCTCCAAGATAGCCAGCTAAGAAGAGTCAACATTTTGAATGAAACACACTAAGTGCTAAAGAAGGTTGACAGTATAGGCTAAGGGAAAACACTGTTAGAGTTCGGTGATAATACACACTATAGGCACAATAGAATAAATTTAAATCCCTCATTATATGTCAATGACCAAACACTTTAGTATAAAAAATATAATATTATATAACGATTTTTAATGTAAAAAATTTTTTTAAACTAAGAGAAAAATTATATGATAAATCCTAAACAAATTACTATAAAAATAGTACTAGTTATAAAATAACTTCTTTTAAGAGCCCTGCACTACAACTTAAGTGAAGAATCAGTGAACATAATTTTCAACCCATTTAATAATCTATAAGAGAAATTGTAACTAAAAAAATAAGTAACCAAATAGTAATACGTCTTTAAAATATACTAGAATAACATATCCAACCTTAACCAATAACGAAACTCACGTCAAATCTCAGTCAAATACGAGTCTCTTCTTTTTTCTCTTTTCTCTTTTCTCCTTTCTCTCTCTTGCGAGACGCTTATTATATTGAAATTACTCTCAGAAACTCTTTCATACCTCCTTTGCTCTAATCCTAAAATAATATCAAGTGCTACTTTATAGCAATCTTAGTGCAGAGTTATTCATTTGTAACAGGTGTGATCCACTTGTTGGTAATATATGCACGTGCCCTTTAAGCATTGGTTTTACTAGAACTGGTGCACAGGAACCTTTCGATACAAATCAGGTATCCTTCAGTCTGAAAATCACACAACTGTCTATCAAGTCCATCCATGCACAAATACCGATTATTCACTAGAGATTTCTTTCTCTTCACCACTTTTTTCATGAACCATACATGGACTTCCCATAAACTCTATCACTTACTTGACAATCAACTAATACTTGGTTGATCTTGGCATGAACCTCACATAACTTGCGGTGGCCATTGTTGCTTGACTAACCTCTGATTAATACTTAACCAACTTTCGCATGAACCTTACGTGACCTCAAATCTTTAACTAACACTTAGTCTACTTTTGTACAAACATCACACGACTATTGCGTGTCCTTTGTCGATTGAACAACCCTTGATTGACTCTCCGTTAACTCTTATAGTAACATTACACGATCATTACTTAACTTTTTTACTTGAGCATGCCATGAGTAAAACATCACACGTCCTCGATATAACTCATCTATTTATCGTGATAGTTACGAGTGAGTGATCCAAAATCTAATAAATTTTTCCTTATAACCTTGTGGGAGACCTTTTGCTTTTATTGACAACCGTCATCTCTCACCCATTAACAACTTTATCTCAATGGGGATTTCAAAATCAGGATCTATAAGTTTAAATAATACCCTTTTCTGCTCCACCAGCCTTGGATTACTTTTACTTCATTTGATTTTGTGATGGAACGGATTTTTTTTTTGTCCTTAAAAGCTTCCGTCAAATAGAAATATAATTATCCATTGTTCACAATTCCTACAACAAACATTCACAGGATCACATGTGCCATCCATGGCACAAATCCATAAAAATATTTACTGCTCTAATAGTATAATAACGAGATGTCATTTAGAACCTGCACAGTAAATCCAAAGTATATATATAGCGGAAGTAAATTAAGAACCTGCAGAAGCATAGCTTTTTTTTTTTTCTTTTACCAACATACATATCATAAGCTTTTCATACAAAAATCTACATGTTCTGTAACATCAATAAACATGAAAATCGGTATGCAAAAATCGCATTTCTAGTTAGGTGTTTGCATCCACAAGCTCTTTAAAAAGCGGCTCCACAATGCTCTAAGTCCTCAAAAACCTTCAAAAGCTTCTCTTGGTCTACTCCTTTTCATCAAGTAATAACTTTACTGTCTCATCTGGAGGAAAAAAAAATACTAAAACAGTGAGTTGAGGCTCAGCAAGGTACATGCACATGAGCAGTAAAATCATGATGCAGAACAGTCATGTAACGGTGCAGATCAGAACGGTTCAGACAGAAAGCAATTCAGAAAGTAGAAAAATCATACTTGACAGTAATATACTTCATAAATCAGAAATCAAAAATCAGTAAAAAGAAATCATCCACTGCGATCGGTAATCAGTCCTCGGTAAACAGAAATCGGTAGTCAGAAATCGGTAACAGTAAACTGTAATCAGTACAGTAACCAGTAACAGAAGTCAGTATAGTAGCCAATAATGGAAATCAGAAATCAAAAATCGGAAAGCAATTAACATAGCAGAACAGTACAGATCTTGCTAGCGTATCCTACTAGCAGAGGGGGCGAGTGATCGAGAATAGATTGTGTTTACTCTACACAATCCAAGGCCAGAAACAGAAGTATCCATCTCAAGGGATCAGAACAGTGTGCCACCAAAAGGTAGGCTGGTAACAGAATTTTTCTCCTGACCATAACGCCCCGAGGGCAGGGCGGACCACAAATAACTCAATGGACAGAATTATCCTCAATTACCACCAGAAAGTTCTAAGGCATGCCGGAGAACCTAACCTGTGTGCATATCAGTCTGGGTCCAAAATAACAGAAACAGAAACAGACTTAGAGCCGATTTCAAAATACGCTTAAGGCCGGTTTCAATTTCATGGCGTACAATATACTTGGGGCAGGTTTAGATTTTTATCAATGAAGGACTGGAGCTCTTTTCTTGTTAAGGAAGCCGGTTCCATTTTCAGTGCAAAAAGCCGAAGTCCTTTTTCACAAAATGCCGGAGTGCTCAAAAGTCGGAGTGCTCAAAAAGTCGGAGTGCTCAAAAAGCCGGAGTGCTTCTTTCAAAAGGCCGGAGTGCTCAAAAGCCGGAGTGTTTCTTTCTCAAAAGCCGGAGTGCTTAGAAAGCCGGAGTGCTCAAAAAGCTGGAGTGCCTTTCACTCAAAGGACGGAGTGCTTTTTACTCAAAGGACGGAGTACTTTTTAAAAGCCGATGTTTCATAAATCCGGAGTGCTTTTTACTGAAAGCCGGAGTACTTTTAAAAGCCGAAGTTCATTTTCCTCAAGGGACGGAGTTCATTAGAAGCCGGAGTTCACTTTACATTAAAGCCAGAGTTCATTTTCCAATAAAAGGATGGAGTTCTTTTTCTCAGAGGACAGAGTTTATTTTCTTAAAGGCAGGAGTTCATTTTAAGGCCGGAGTTCATTTTCAATACAAAGCCGGAGTTCATTTTACATTAAGGCCGGAGTTTCATATAGCTAGAGCTACGGTTAAATATCATTAAAACCCTTTCATTTTCGTACTTAGTGCTTCGCTAAAACTTCTGGACACAAATCGGTCTCTAAACAAGTCTTATTTCATGAAATCAAGGCCGTAATTCCAAATATATATACGCATTTAAACCACAAATTTCCAAAATTTCGAGTTAGGGTTTGGCCATATTCTTTCAATGTCAAAATAAACACATAACACATGCTCATGCATAAAATCGGAGCCAAATACTTCCATAAACATCAACAAACATGAAATCTAACCGATTAATCGAAGGAAACATGCTTCAACATCATTTTTACAACATTTCCATGAACTTTAAAGCAAGAGAAACGGTAAAAACGTAAAACGACATCCGAGGTACACTTGCCTTGTCGCGGACTTTCACCTTTATAACTGGCTCACGGATGGATTCGGGCTCCCGAGCTTCGTTCTCTACCCTTCTCTTACTAGGAACGGCGCTCTCTCCCTCTCTCCTCAAACCCTAAAGTCGTGCTGAAATGAAAAGGAGAGAGCTGGGGGCATTTTTATACTGCGCCTGCGCTCGACCGGAGCTCGAGCGGCCAGCGAGCGGCAGGGATCGGGAAACGCCACCGGTTTTTCCGCCCGATAGAAGGGCTCGAGCGGCCAGTGGGCGGAGGGACTCGTGAACGCCACTGGTTTTTTTGCCCGATAGGAGGCTCGAGCCCACAGCAAGCGCCACTCGGCTGCTTGCTGAATTTGGGCATTTTCCAACTTTTCGCTTTTACTACCACTTTTTCACTACATGTATAGCCTCTTACTGATATTAATCACCTTAATCATATCTAGTTATTACATTTTCGGTTTCGGGTCCTCACACTCTCCCCCACTTAAAGAAATTTCGTCCTCGAAATTTAACGAGCCTCGAATTTCTAAACCCGAGGTGAACTCCTTACATTTAGAAATCATTCCTCGGACAATGCCTATTTTAGGAACCTCAAGCATTGAATTGTCCTAATCCTCATCCCAAATCAAATCCATAGCCTCCCGAACGACTCAACTTAGACACCTACCTAGACTCTCAACCATCGACACTAGGAAGGCCATATAATGATTCCTAGATATTCCAAAAGCGACTTGCAATCACGCCGGACATTCTTCCAATCCAATCCGATACTTCAAATGGATCAATGAACTTTCACTTTAATTCTTTCCAAGCTTCGAAGGAATTCGGTCACTGGGACCTCAACCTTAACTAGAAATCTCTAGGCCATGGGTCTACAACGCTTACGCTGCGCTACTCTGATTATCTATCTAACTATGAATCATCCCAATGAAATTTCACCGGCACATCAAATTCAACTTGACGTCCCAAAGATTATTTAATCAAGTTTTACTAAGGTTTCGATGCAAACCTTAAATCACAATCAGGCTTTAAAGTCGGAACGATTTACATTCACACTATTTTATTGGTAATCGGCAAACCAACATTTCTCCAAAATACATAGCCCGCATCATAGACCCAGAATATACGGAAACCTTGATTAAAATAATCGTAGGATAGTCACACCGAGAAGGCGAGTCCCACAATCATCCAATTACAGCCACATTCAGGGATACAATCATAACGATCACCCAAAGAGTCGACATAACTTTACATCATTACCCAGAATACTTAAAATTCGATTACTTAATAACCTTAAGATCCTGTTGGCGCATCAACGAGCCAACTGAACCAAATCCGATTATGACTTCATATTTTATGAACTCCTAGCTCCCAAACATCGAATACGGTTGTGTCTCCCAATTCGAGAACATGGCATCATATCACCCAATCATTTAGACAAATTTGTCCACATGAAAAATCATAAGACCATCTTCCTCAACGACACAATCATTTCGGCCCTTAAAATTCTTGATAAGGGTTATCTTCAAGGACAACATCATAAGTTCTCTAAATGAAACTTCAACAGCTAAATCCGTCTTGCACATGGGGGTAACACCAATCTTGAACTTCTTCCCCACTTATATCAAAGGTACCCACCTATCACGACGCGTGAGTAACACAACCTTAACATTTCTTAAAGGCATTACATCCCACGATAACTCATCTGACCCATTAGGGGTCAACCCAAAGGGCATGAGTGTCAATCACCCTATCCGGTCTCTGAAAACACCATTTAACTTACATTCTCACAATTACAAATCTTTCCCATGCTGATCGCCTTACCGACACGGCAATCCTCAAGGAATACTTACCAGGTCACTTGACAGCTTCGGTTGACCGTGCACTTTCACGACATTTATTGGTCTCCCTAATTAGTCATCACTTAAAATCTTATGGATCCCAAAACCATGCTACCCAAGAGCTACAAGCTTAACAAAGCATGTCCCCTATCAAACTCGCATTCCTTTCTTAATGGGACATACGAGTTATTATCCATCCACGATCCAGGACTTAATCTGTAAACAAAGTGCATACACCTCTTAATCATTTGAAATTCATCCATGAAGTCACCTCAGCATGGATCCGAATATGGCCGAAAATTTCAACCCATAAAATTTCATGAAACGCCAATGAGCCTACAAAACCCAAAAAGCGATGTCTGAACTTCATAGTGGCCATAGCCTCATCTTGAATACCGCCAGGGCTATAACCCCTAATTCTCCACAATTAACATGCTATGGACCCAAATCAATCATAGAGATTATCAAGTTTTATAACCGCCCATATAATTCACCGATCTATTCACAATGTCTACTTAACAAATCATTAATCTCCTAGGTAATCCCCTTCTTTGAAATTCACGAACAACCTTGAATTCTTGACCAACAAATACGTCAACCTAATCTTTCTTTTGATAATCTCCTCAGATAGCCACACAGCCAAAATCCCTCGATGACCACAAAATAACTTCTAGATGTGGTTGCACATTTCTTCCATACATCATCACCACCAAACTCTGATCCCAAGGCATTGGATTTCTTCACTGCAACATCAGAGGATACGAACTATCTTTAATTCAACTACCATGCTATCTATAACTTAGATCATAGTTCCAAATCCCTTTGGGAAGGCATTTATCCAAAATTTGTATATAAACATCCACTTTGATATGACCTCTGTCCTTTCGAATACTAGATCACTTTTGCCGATATTACAAATCCTAGGTCTCCCAATTACACATAACTCAAAACACAACGCAACCATGGGTTTGGAATCCCCCAAAACGACACTAGGCTACAATGTCAGATGTAAGAGCCTTACCTCTTATCACAACCGGTGACACTTAACATCTTTAGTTAATACCCTAGAGTCCTAGATTAAAACACTGGACCTTTTTACCATTCGTCTATGAGTACGGACATCCCTCAATCTTACGATCAACCAACCACTATTGAATCATACTCCCGAGAGTCTCACCGAAACAAAGCGTTCACCCAAGGAGATTTCAAAACACATAAGACAATACCTCTTAATCCTCGAGACCCATGATCCTTCTCATGTCAACCAACCGAGGTCGAAACCACCTCCTATCTAGTATAGGGCAACACGCCATATCTTCTACAAGACATGGGATCACCATAACGTCATATTAAGTTTGAGAATCCACATTTCAACCTCAATAGGATTTGTGCTATCCAAAAGTCCAAACACTTAGGCATTTTCAAAACGATTTATGTATTGTCATCCTAGGACTTAATACACCCGAAATTAAATCCAGTCATACTAACCTTGAGCCGACGGCGTGACTCCATTCATTCCGCTGGCTAGGTTGACCGGCACCCTTCTTAGCAAACCCAAACCTTAAACTGAGATAAATTAACCGAGGCCTCGAGTTAATCACTGATCAATTCAAGAACCCAATTGATATAAATCAAATCCCAACACTAAGGTGTCTCTACACACCATCATCCTCTCAACCCTACAACCAATCACTAATATTAGTAGTCCCCATCTAAGAGCCACTACTAATATTTCCTTGAGACCGAGACATTTTGCATTAAGACATTCCTTGAACACTAATTAGGACACATAAGCTAGCCAATTGATCTAGATCATCATTCCTAGCTTAGCACTAGCCTAAGAACAAATTCTCAAGGATCGTAGTTGTCTTAACTTCCTCAACCTATTCTTACAGGAATTCTGTACAGAAATTCAATCCTATGCTTTCGCCTTTCGAACGATCAATTCCTAAGACATTTCAATTCTCTGATATCAATTGTGATGGAACGGACTTTTTTTTTGTCCTCAAAAGCTTCCGTCAAACAGAAATACAATTATCCATCGTTCATAATTCCTACAACAAACATTCACAGGATCACATGTGCCATCCATGGCACAAATCCATAAAAAATATTTACTACTCTAATAATTTAATAACGAGATGCCATCTAGGACCTACACAGTAAATTCATAGTGTATATATAGCGGAAGTAAACTAAGAACCTACAGAAGCATAACTTTTTTTTTATCTTTTACCGACATACATATCATAAGCTTTTCATACAAAAATCTACATGTTCTGTAACATCAATAAACATGAAAATCGGTATGTAAAAATTACATTTCTAGCTAGGTGTTTGCATCCACAAGCTCTTCAAAAAGCGGCTCCACAATGCTCTAAGTCCTCAAAAACCTTCAAAAGCTTCTCTTGGTCTACTCCTTTCATTAGGTAACAACTCTACTGTCTCATCTGGAGGGGAAAAAAATACTAAAACAGTAAGCCGAGGTTCAGCAAGGTACATGCACATGAGCAGTAAAACCATGATGCAGAACAGTCATGTAACGGTGCAGAACAGAACGGTTCAGACAGAAAGCAATTCAGAAAGCAAAAAAATCATACTTGACAGTAATATACTTCATAAATCACAAATCAGAAATCAGAAATCAGCAAACAGAAATCATCCACTGAGATCGGTAATCAGTCCTCGGTAAACAGAAATCGGTAGTCAGAAATCGGTAATAGTAAACTGTATTCAGTACGGTAACTAGTAACAGAAGTCAATACAGTAACCAATAACAAAAATCAGAAATCAGAAATCGAAAAGTAGTTAACATAGCAGAACAGTACAGATCTTGCTAGCGTACCCTACTAGCAGAGGGGGCGAGTGATCGAGGATAGATTGTATTCACTCCACACAATCCAAGGCTAGAAACATAAGTATCCCATCTCGAGGGATCAGAACAGTGTACCACCCAAAGGTAGGCCGGTAACAAAATTTTCCTCCTGACCGTAACGCCCCGAGGGTAGGGCGGACCACAAATAACTCCATGGACAGAGTTATCCTTGATTACCACCGGAAAGTCCTAAGGCATGCCGGAGAACCTAACCTGAGTGCATATCAGTCTGGGTCCAAAATAATAGAAACAGAAACAGACTTAGAGCCGATTTCAAAATACGCTTGAGGCCGGTTTCAATTTCATGGCGTACAATATACTTGGGGCGGGTTTAGATTTTTATCAATGAAGGACTGGAGCTCTTTTCTTGTTAAGGAAGCCGGTTCCATTTTCAGTGCAAAAAGCCGAAGTCCTTTTTCTCAAAATGCCGGAGTGCTCAAAAGTCGGAGTGCTCAAAAAGTCGGAGTGCTCAAAAAGCCGGAGTGCTTCTCTCAAAAGGCCGGAGTGCTCAAAAGCCGGAGTGCTTTTCTGAAAAGGCCAGAGTGCTCAAAAGCCGGAGTGCTTCTTTCTCAAAAGCCGGAGTGCTTAGAAAGCCGGAGTGCTCAAAAAGCCGGAGTGCCTTTCACTCAAAGGACGGAGTGCTTTTTACTCAAAGGACGGAGTCCTTTTTAAAAGCCGAAATTTCATAAATTCGGAGTACTTTTTACTGAAAGCCGGAGTACTTTTAAAAGCCGAAGTCCATTTTCCTCAAGGGATGAAGTTCATTAAAAGCCGGAGTTCATTTTACATTAAAGCCGGAGTTTATTTTTCAACAAAAGGACATAGTTCTTTTTCTCAGAGGACATAGCTTATTTTCTGAAAGGCAGGAGTTCATTTTAAGGTCGGAGTTCATTTTCAATACAAAGCCGGAGTTCATTTTCAATACAAAGCCGGAGTTCATTTTACATTAAGGCCGGAGTTTCATATAACTGGAGCTACGGTTAAATATCATTAAAACCCTTTCATTTTCGTACTTAGAGCTTCGCCAAAACTTCCGGACACAAATCGGTCTCTAAACAAATCTTATTTCATGAAATCAATGCCATAATTCCAAATATATATACTCAGTCATGCATTTAAACCACAAATCCCCAAAATTTCGAGTTAGCGTTTGGTCATGTTCTTTCAATGTCAAAATAAACACATAACACTTGCTCACGCATAAAATCGGAGCCAAATACTTCCATAAACATGAACAAACATGAAATCTAACCGATTAATCGAAGGAAACATGCTTCAACATCATTTTTACAACATTTTCATGAACTTTAAAGCAAGAGAAACGGTAAAAACGTAAAACGACGTCCGAGGTACACTTGCCTTGTCGCGGGCTTTCACCTTTATAACTGGCTCACAGATGGATTCGGGCTCCCGGGCTTCGTTCTCTACCCTTCTCTTACTAGGAACGATGCTCTCTCCCTCTCTCCTCAAACCCTAAAGCCGTGCTGAAATGAAAAGGAGAGAGCTGGGCGCATTTTTATACTGTGCCTGCCGCTCGACCGGAGCTCGAGCGGCAGGGATCGGGAAACGCCACTGGTTTTTTCGCTCGATAGAAGGGCTCGAGTGGCCAGCGGGCGGAGGGACTTGTGAACGCCACTGGTTTTTCCGCCCGATAGGAGGCTCGAGCCCACAGCAAGTGCCACTCGGCTGCTTGCTGAATTTGGGCATTTTCCAACTTTTCACTTTTACTACCACTTTTTCACTATATGCATAGCCTCTTACTGATATTAATCACCTTAATCACATCTAGTTATTACGTTTTCAGTTTCGGGTCCTCACAGGTTTCTTCCTTACAATTCATAAAGCTCTATTTTTCTTACGTGGACAATTAGAAGGTCTTCGTAAGTAACAATAGATGTCCAATCATTTCTGTCATAGTCCTTTATCTCTTGTCACTCACTATCACCATCGTTCTACTTCCTTTTGAAATAATCAGACTTCATGTGACCATTCTTATTATAAAGAAAGTACTCAATATTTTAAACTTAGACCGATTGTTGCCGCCTCAATCCTTTGATCTTCCATACCCTAATCGCTAGTTAATATTATGACACTCGGCTCTCACAAAACCTCAATACTTTCCTTCTGTCTATACTCATTCATAGGTGAAAAAGTAATGACCTTATTAAGGTTGAATATATCCTTCCCAAATAGTAATTTTATGACAATATGATTAAATGAAGTCGATAAAAAAGTCAATACTAATGCCTTATCTTCATTATTGATCTTCCTATCAAATATAGACATTTGCGTTGAAATCTAGTTAAATTCCTCCAAATACTTCTCAAATCTTTTGCCTTCTAACAACTGAAGGTCATAAAACTTTTTCTGCACAAGTAACATCATTATCAATGACTTGACGTGTATTGGTTTTCAAATTTCATCCAAATCTCTATTAGATCTGATAAGTCAATGATTTCTTAAAAAGTTTTATCTGTGAGATATAAATTGATCGTATAATTAATAAGATATCTCATATCTTTCCATTCTCCATCCTTCATTTACTCCAATTTGTCTTCTCCCGTAGTAGTTTTATTATTTCTTCTCGGGTCAAAACATTTCTCACTCTTTGTTGCTAAAGAATGAAACTCTTTTGCCTATTAAATTGCTAAACGTATAATGGAAAGCCTTTTGATATCAACATCATTAAATCATGGTTTTCATAGCCTCAAAAAATATATGCTTAGATATTACCTATTGGGATTTGGCAAAAACATATACTACATGTGCAATACTATAAACTCAAATCCATTGTCCCATGTCAATCACAAAACATTTGAGTGTTAAGAATATAATATTGTATAACGATTTTTATTATAAAAAATTATTTCAAAATAAAAAAAATATAAGACAAAACACCGGACAAATCTACTATAAAGATAGTGTTGATTATAAAGTAAACCCTTTTGAGGGCATTTCACCATAACTTCAGTGAAGAATGATTAAATATATCCCCTAATATATTTAACAATTTATAAGAGAAAAAGTATAATTAAAAAAAGGAGTAACCAAATAGTAACAAGTTCTAAAAACATATTAGAACAATGTATTCGATCTTGTCAAAGAATGAAATTTAAGTCAAATCTTATTAAGATACAAACATTTTCATCTTTTCTCTTTTCTCTCTTTTTTTTCTTATCATTTTTATATGACACTCCTTATATTAAAATTGCTCTCAAAATCTCTTTCGCACCTCCTTCATTTTAAACCTAAAATTGTATTAGAGGTGACTTTATAGTAATAGTGCACATGAGCTCTTCACATACAAAAGGTGGGATCCCCTTTTTAAACAATCCAAGCATGCACTCTTCATGCATTGGTTCCACTAAAATTGACGTGCAAAAACCCCTCAATGCACATTTAGTGTACCTATTCAATCTAAAAAGTATACAGCCGTCTATCATGCACTCATCAGATGTTGTTCCCTCTTGTTCATTAGAAATGCCTTTCTCTTGATCACTCATTGCATGAATATCCAATGAATTTCATCACTTAATTGACACTCAATTGAGATTCAGCCAATATTCACATGAATTTCATGCGACCACCACAGACTATTGTCGTTTAGTTGACTTTCAACTAACACTAGACCAAATTTTGCCCAAATCTCATGGGACATCCAGTGACATTTGCTACTCGGTTGACTTTTAACTAACACTCAACTGACCTTTGCATAACTATTATACGACCATTCAGTGTCATTTTTTGCTCGGATTACCTTTAAAAGACCCTCCCCTGACCCTCACTTCATCTTTTCTCTTTTTTCTCTTATCTTTTTTATGTGGCACTCCTTATATTAAAATAGCTTTCAAAATCGCTTATGCACTTCCTTCATTTGAAACCTAAAATATTATTAGGGGTGAATTTATAGTAGTCATAGTGCACATGAGCTCTTCACATACAACAGGCGTGATCCCCCTTTTAAACAATCCATGCATGTGCTCTTCATGTGCTGGTTCCACTAAAATTGACGCGCAAAAACCCCTCAATGCACATTTAGTGTACCTATTCTATCTAAAAAGTTTACATCCATCTATTAGACACTCATCAGGTGTAGTTTCCTCTGGTTCATTGGAAATGCCTTACCCTTGATCACTCATTGCATGAATTTCGCATGAATATCCAATGAATTTCATCACTTAATTGACACTCAATTGACATTTAGCCAGTATTCACATGAACTTCATGCAACCTCCACTAACTATTGTCGCTTAGCTGACTTTCAGCTGACATTAGACCAACTTTTGTTCAAATCTCACACAACATCCAGTGACATTTGCTACTCGGTTGACTTCTGACTAACACTTAACTGACCTTCGCATAACTATTGTACGACCATTCAGTATCATTTGTGGCTCGGATTATCCTTAAAAGACCCATGCTTGACCCACATTTCGTCTTTTCTTCTTTCTTTTTTTTTCTTTTATCTTTTTTATGTGGCACTCCTTATATTAAAATTACTCTCAAAATCTCTTTCGCACCACCATCATTTGAAACCTAAAATTGTATCAGGGGTTACTTTATAGTAGTCATAGTGCACATGAGCTCTTCACGTACAATAGGCGTGATCCCCTTTTTAAACGATCCATGCATGTGCTCTTCATGTGTTGGTTCCACTAAAATTGACCCACAAAAACCCCTCAATGCACATTTCGTATACCTATTCTATCTAAAAAGTGCACAGTCGTCTATCATGCACTCATGAGGTGTAGTTCCCTTTTGTTCGTTGAAAATGCTTTTCTCTTGATCACTCATTGTACGAATTTTGCATAAACACCCAATAAATTTCATTACTTAATTGACACTGAATTGACATTTAGCCAATATTCACATGAACATCATGAGACCTCCACTGACTATTGTCGCTTAGCTGACTTTCAACTGACACGAGACCAACTTTTGCTAAAATCACACGCGACATCTAGTGACATTTGCTATTCGATTGACTTTTGACTAACACTCAGCGGACCTTTGCATAACAATTATACAACCATTCAGTGTCATTTGTCGCTCGGATTACCATTAAAAGACCATTCACCTGACCCTCACTTCATCTTTTCTCTTTTTTCTCTTATCTTTTTTGTGTGGCACTGCTTATGTTAAAATTGTTTTCAAAATCTCTTTTGCACCTCCTTCATTTTAAACCTAAAATTATATTAGGGGTGACATTATAGTATTCATAATGCACATGAGCTCTTCACATACAATAGGCGTGGTCTCCTTTTTGAACAATCTATGCATGTGCTCTTCATATGTTTGTTCCACCAAAATTGACGCGCAAAAACTCCTCAATGCACATTTAGTGTACCTATTCTATCTAAAAAGTGTACAGCCGTCTATCATGCGCTCATCATGTGTTGTTCCCTCTTGTTCATTGGAAATGCCTTTCTCTTGATCACTCATTGTATGAATTTCACATAAATATCCAATGAATTTCATTAGTTAATTGACACTCAATTGACATTTTGCCAATATTCACATGAATTACATGCGACCTTCACTGACTATTGTCAGTTAGCTGACTTTCAACTGACACTACAACAACTTTTGCTTAATTCTCACATGACATTTATGCACATTTGCTACTCCGCTGACTTTTGACTAACACTCAGCTGATATTCGCATAACTATTGCATGACCATTGAGTGTCATTTGTTGCTCGGATTTCCTTTAAAAGACCTTTGCTTGACCCTCACTTTATATTTTTTCTTTTTTCTCTTTTTTATCTTATGTTTTTTTGTGAAACTCCTTATGTTAAAATTGCTCTCAAAATCTCTCCCGCACCTCGTTCATTTTAAACCTCAAATTGTGTTAGGGTGACTTTATAGTAGTCATAGTGCACATGAGCTCTTCAAATACAATAGGCGTGATCCCCTTTTTAAACAATCCATGCATGTGGTCTTCATGCACTGGTTCCACTAAATTGACGTGCAAAAACCCCTCAATCCACATTTAGTGTACCTATTCTATCTAAAAAGTATAAAAGCTGTCTAACATGCACTAATCAGGTGTAGTTCCCTCTTGTTCATTGAAAATGGCTTTCTTTTGATCACTCATTTCATGAATTTCACATGAACATCCATTGAATTTCATCACTTAATTGACACTCAATTGACATTCAGCCAATATTCACATGAATTTCGTGCGATCACTGACTATTGTCACTTTGCTGACTTTCAACTGACACTAGACGAACTTTTGCTCAAATCTCACGTAACGTCGAGTGATATTTGTTACTTAGTTGACTTTTGACTAACACTCAACTGACCTTCGCATAACTATTGTACAACCATTCAGTGTCATTTGTCACTCAGATTACCGTTAAAAGACCCTCGCCTGACCCTCACTTTATCTTTTCTCTTTTCTCTCTTTTTTCTCTATCTTTTTTATGTAGCACTCCTTATATTAAAATTGCTCTCAAAATCTCTTTTGCACTTCCTTCATTTTAAACAAAAAATTGTGTCAGGGGTGACTTTATAGTAGTCATAGTGCACTTGAGCTCTTCATATACAATATGTGTGATCCCCTTTTTAAGCAATCCATGCATGTACTCTTCATGTGCTGGTTCCACTAAAATTGACACGCAAAAATCCCTCATTGCACATTTAGTGTACCTATTCTATCCAAACAGTGTACAGCCATCTCTCATGTGCACATTAGGCGTTGTTACCTCTTATTCATTAGAAATGCTTTTCTCTTGATCACTCATTGCATGAATTTCGTATGAATATCCAATGAATTTCATCTCTTAATTGACATTGAATTGACATTCAGCCAATATTCACATTAACTACATGCAACCTTCATTGACTATTGTTGCTTAGTTGACTTTCAACTGACTCTAGACCAACGTTTTCTCAAATCTCATGCCACATCTAGTGACATTTGCTACTCGGTTGACTTTTGACTAACACTCAGCTGACCTTCGCATAACTATTGTATAACCATTCAGTGTCATTTGTTGCTCCGATTATCCTTAAAAGACCCTCACTTTAACTTTTCTTTCTTCCCTCTTTTTCATCTAATCTTTTTTATATGGCACTTCTTATATTAAAATTGCTCTTAAAATCTCTTTTGCATCTCCATTTTAAACCTAAAATTGTATCAGGGGTGACTTTATAGTAGTCATAGTACCCATGAGCTCTTCACATACAATAAGTGTGATCCCCTTTTTAAACAATCCATGCATGTGCTCTTCTTGTGCTGGTTCCACTAAAATTGACGCATAGAAACAATACACATTTAGCGTACCAATTCAATCTAAAAAGTGTACAACCATCTATCATGCACTTATCAGGTGTAGTTCCCTCTTGTTCATTGGAAATGCCTTTATCTTAATCACTCATTACATGAATTTCGCATGAACATCCAATGAATTTCATCACTTAATTGATACTCAATTGACATTTAACCAATATTCACATGAACTTCATGCGACCTCCACTGACTATTGTCGCTTAGCTGACTTTCAACTGACACTGGACCAACTTTTGCTGAAAACTTACGTGACATTCAGTGACATTTGCTACTCTATTGACTTTTGACTAATACTAAGCTGACTTTCGCAAATCTATTTGATGGGTATACTATAGTATGGGTTGGCCCATGGTCAAAGAAGCCCAAATAGCCTGCTGGACGGTCAACTTAAATAACGGTCCAACAGGAGGCGAATGCTCAAATCCTGAAAGACCCAAAACGGTCAACGCCAGTGTTGACCGTTGATATGCTAGCAGGCGACCAACTCGCATACAGACGGTCAACTCGAACGTTGACCGAAAGTACTATAGTAGTAGGGCCAAAAAGGCGTTAAACCTGCTACGGGCCAGGCCCAATTTAGCAGGCGAACTCGTGCGTGAAAAGCAACAATCCTTTCATGATCACACGCATTCCTAAAAGCTGATCTTCTCCAAAAAGGTGGCAATGAACTCAGCGCCAACGTTGGAGTCAAAACGGTCACAAAAGCATGAAAGAGATAACGTGATTTGGATATCCGTTGCACTGTTCAGAAGGAAAAGGATCCATCAAATCATGCCTGTCAAACCCACCAACTCAGAGAAGGCCGCCATTGCCAGTCCAGAAGAACACGCCACCTTGCTTAGAGAAGTTGGCTCTCCTACTGTCCATATAAGCTTGAGGTCTTCGTTCTCGAAGACGAACATGCATGCTCATAACAGAAAACATATGTTCTGATACAAGTGCTGAAACACGCTCATACAGAAGCTCTCATACACACTCTCTAACTTGAGAATATTCAGAACAAGCTTCCTAAAAGACTTCCTACAATCTAACTCACGAACACTTACAGAGCTTGAACAAAGACTTATCTTCTCTTTCTCTCTGTACAAGTGTTCATCCTCCAATCCCACCAAAGGCCTCCAGATTCCAGGAGACCTTTCTGGCTTTCTAAAAATCATTTTCTAAAGCTTCCACGCTTTCAGGATGTTGCTTCCACATGCTCTCTGTGAGCAGGGAGCGAGAATTCACATTCTCAACGGGCCAACACTCATGACCATCCTACCCTCTCTCTCTCTCTTTTGCTTATCAGTTTACCTTCCTCGATATGAAGGCTCTTTAATGACTTGATCGTCAGAGTATTTTCGATGGGACAACCTCCTGCTGACACACTGACCTCTTGTTCACTTTAGTGGTATGCAGGATTCAAACTCAGTGAATGGAGCAAGGTCGAACTATCCAGAAAAATCTAAATTTGTTCGAAATCGGATCCAGGTACGCATCATTGGCACTGTTTGTGGGAAACACTTACGAAAAGCCAACCACAATTCTGCACAGCGCTCTCTTTTCATCACCTGATTCATCCGCAATGGTAAATACGAGAGCCCAAGCTAGCGATCCCGTTAGAGATGTCAGTTCTCCCAACCAGGACCACGCTGCTGGTACCCTGGTCAATGGGGGTAATAGGCGGAGTGCCGGTGCCTTACTTTCAGCAACTGATGGAGCAGATGCAGACCAACAACTGTCTACTCCAAATACTTTGCTCTCGTCAAGAGTAGCTACAGTAGGCGGCTCCACCAGCAGCCGTTCCTATGCCGGCCACCAAAAAAGGTGGCAAGAGAAAAAAAAAATCGGATAGAAGGCCTGAGAGGCCCACAAATAATCTGATCCTAGCCTCCTCGCGCGCTCCAAGCTAGAATAGGCTTGAAGAACGCTATGGGAGCACAACTCTGGGAGAAAGTCTAGAGAGATGAAATTTTCGATGCTCTCGGGCAGAAGACGGGAATATAGTCTAGGATCGAGTCTCTAGGACTACCAGGTCCGTTGGAGGCAGTAGCCGGCTGGCTACTGGACCCTCCAGGGACAAAACAAAGTTGAGGGCTTACCTCAATTCTAAGAGATCTGCTAACGCCGCTCGCGCAGATTCGCAAGTGGATAAGATTTGGAACTGCGTGTTCCAGGATGATGAGCGTGCCATTGTCCTTGATAGATCTCCTTTCACGACAGAGATCCTAAACCGTCCGCTGCCCACCAAATTCAAAATGCATTCCTTTGATTCATACGATGGGAGCAGTGATCCAGTTGACCACCTAGATTACTTCCGCACCCATTTGAGTCTACAAGGGTTGGAAGACTCAGCGATGTGCCACTGCTTTCCACTCACGCTGAAGGGAGATGCCCGCATCTGGTTTCATTACCTCCCTTCAGGCACCATCGGTAACTTCCGAGAGCTCGCAGATCTCTTCCTGGATCAGTACGCCTCGAGCCAACGGGAAGAAAAGCAACCGTGGCACCTCTCCCACATCAAGCAGAAGCCGGGAGAGAACCCACTGTGATTCCTCGACCGCTTTGTGGCTGAGGCCAAGTGGATTCCCCGAATCACGAAGGAGATGAAACTTGGCAGCTTCATCTCCACGTTGACCTATGGGGACTTCTTTAAGCACCTGGCCCACAGGAATCCCCAAACCTTCCAGGAGGTAGAGTCCATCACCCGAGCCTACGCTATGGCAGAAGAGGCCAACGAAGCAAAATGCCCAGAGCGGGCAGATCAGCCTCGATCATTCCCTAGAGAGGAAAAAAGAAAATATGGCGGCAGTGATCACTCCCGTCGGAAGCAGCACAAGACTGGCCGCCGGAATGCAGAGATTAAGGGCCCACCAACTTTACGCCTCTGACGGACACACGCTCAAATGTCCTCATGCACATCCGCAGGGAAAAGTTCCTAAAGTGGCCAAAATCACTGAAGAAGGACTCTGGAAACCAGTCAAAGTACTGTGACTTTCACCGCTCTGCTGGGCATTCTACTGATGACTGCAAGACGCTGTAAAGAGAGATAGAAGAGCTGATTTGCAGAGGCCACCTCACCAAATTCGTTAGGGGCCCCGGGCAAAGCTCTGGAGCAGCTGGCAGAGAAGGGCAAGAGCAGTCAGCAGAGAAGGGCAGGAGCAATCTCCTCCCCAAGACCGGGTTGCGGTGGGGGTTGTTAGCATGATCACCACCCGACCTGCCAAAAATCAAGCCGACAATGAGGAGGAGCAGACTAGGAGGAAGAAGCAATGCACGGCGGACAACACTATTAGCTTTAATGATAATGATTTGACTCATGTAATATCCCCCATGCTGATCCCCTCATTGTATCCGCACTCGTTTTAGATGGTAGTGTCGACTACCAGCTGAAGCGAGTGTTCATCGATAATGGGAGTTTAAAGGATTTGTTTTACTTGGATGCGTTCTTTAAACTAGGCTTAAAAAGGAACCAATTAAAACCCGCCGAAGGCCCATTGTATGGTCTTGACAACGAGCCAGTGCCTGTCCAAGGGACCATCCAACTGGAGGTTACCTTAGGTATGTATCCAAAAATAGCAAGCCGAACACTCACCTTCTTGGTGGTTGACCTAACCTTAGTGTATAACGCAATACTGGGCAGACCTTGCTTGACAACGTTCGGAGCGGTTACCTCAATTTCACACCTCAAGATAAAGTTCCCAATGCCTTACGGTGTAGGAGAGGTGTTAGGTGACCAGGTTACTGGACGAACATGCTACATGTCTCAGGTTGTCCCTAGTGGCAGCACTAGAATAGTCGGGAAACTCGACCATCGAGATGAAATATCCCTACAACAAGCGCAGTCCGGCGAAACCACAGATCTAGTCCCACTGGACCTGGAGGAACTGAAAAGGTGTAGACAGATCGGCGGCTCACTCATTGGAATACTGCACGATGAGTTGATCGCGTTCCTGCGACGGAACGCTGACATCTTCGCATGGACTCCAGCAGACATGTCTAGGATTTCGACGAAGGTGATGGTCCACAAGTTGGGGCTTGATCCTAGCCGGAAGCCCATCAGGCAAAAGCAGAGAAACCACTCCGTAGAAAAGCTAATCGCCATCCGAGAGGGGGTGAAGAAGCTGCTGGACGCAGATTTCATTAGAGAAGTCCACTACCCAGATTGGCACTCTAATGTCATCCTGGTGAAGAAAAGTAATGAAAAATGGCGGATGTGCGTCGATTTGACCGACGTTAACAAAGCCTGCCCAAAGGACAGCTTTCCCTTGCTCAGGATCGACCTGTTGGTGGACTCGACAGCCAGACATGAGCTACCAAGCTTCATGGATGCCTATTCGGGTTAAAACCAGATCCGGATAAGTCCAGAGGATGAGGAGTACACCTTGTTCATGACTAATCAGGGCACCTACTGCTACAAAGTGATACCCTTCGGACTAAAAAATACTGGAGCAACCTATCAACGACTTGTCAACAAGATGTTCGAAAAACAGATCTGTTGCAACATAGAGGTCTATGTCGACGACATGCTCATCAAGAGTAGGTCACCGGCAACCACATCCGCGACCTGGCAGAGTCCTTTGCGGTGCTTCGTAAGCATCACATGAAGCTGAACCCGGCTAAGTGTGTCTTCGGAGTAGCCTCTGGCAAATTCTTGGGTTTCATCGTCTCCCAACGGGGGATTGAGGCAAACCCAGAGAAGATCAAGGCTCTCACAGACATGGCTCCACCACGGAGCATAAAGGACGTCCAGCGATTGACTAGACGGCTAACAGCACTGTCCCGCTTCCTCGCAAAGTTTGACAAAAAGCACCAGCTCTTCTTTAAGGCTGTTAGGGGAACAAAGTCCAACGGGTTTCAATGGAAGGCAAACTGTCAGACAGCTTTCGATGAACTGAAGCGGTATCTGGCCAGCCCGCCGTTGCTAGTATCACACAAGGGCGGAGAAGAGCTATACCTTTACCTGGTAGTGTCGGAGGTGTCCCTCAGTTCTATCCTCGTGCACTAGGACTTTGACACTCAACAACTGGTCTACTACGTAAGCAAAACATTGACCGACCCAGAGACCCGCTACTCGTGTGCAGAAAAACTGGTCTTGGTGCTTATATTCTCGGCGCGAAAGTTAAGGCCCTACTTTCAGGCGCACCATGTAGTGGTCCTTACAGACCAGCCTCTGAAAAGCATACTCAAGAAACCTGACGTTTCTGGACGGTTGGTAAAATGGGCTATCGAGTTGGGCGATTTCGACATCAAATTTTGGCCCCGACTTGCTATAAAGGTATAGGCTCTGGCTGACTTCATTATTGAAACTGCGACCCCAGTTCTCAAGGAGCAGCCCACAGAAAGCGCGGAACTGCTTGACGGAGTTTCAGAATGGATACTCCATGTGGACGGATCGTCTACACATACTAGCAGTGGCGCTGGGGTGGTCCTCACAACCCCTGATGGGTTTGAGGTGAAATACTCCCTTAGGCTCGATTTCCCAGCAACCAACAATATTGCCGAGTACGAGGCCCTGTTAGCTTGGTTATGGTTAGCTAAGGAATACTCTGTCAAGAGATTGGTAGTCTATAGTGACTCCGAACTAATTGTAAACCAGGTTAATGGAGACTTTGAGCTGAACAACCCTCACCTGGCCAGGTAGTTGGCAAAGGCAAGGGAGACCACCTAGGGTTTCGACAAACTAACCCTTGTTCAAGTTCCCAGAATTGAAAACTAGAAAGCCGACCAACTGGCTAGAGCCGTTGCAGCCGAAAATCTAGAACAGTACCCGAGGGACATGAGGGAGATCCTGAACGCTCCCAACATAGAGAAACAGGAGGCAATACAGATTTTCGAAATGAAAAACTGGATGACGCCTTACCTTAGTTATCTGGCTGACAGATCATTACCAGAGGAAGCAGAGAAGGCTAAATAAATCAGAAAGACGGCCAGCTGGTACGCTGTGGTTGACGGATGGCTATATTGCCATGGCTACTCAACCCCATACCTTCGGTGCCTAACTCCCGAAGAGGCTGACTATGCTTTAGGCGAAGTCCACCTCGGGATTTGTGGATCGCACACTGGCAAAAAAAACTTAGCCTTCAAGATCATGCGCCAGGGCTACTACTGGCCCTCGATGAAAAAGGACGCACTTGAGTTTGTGAAGAAATGTGAAAGCTGCCAGTTTAACAGTAACCTTCACTGCCAGCCATGCGTAGACCTGAAGACACTTCAAGCCCCTTAGCCCTTTGCGCAATGGGGGTTCGATATTCTCGACCCATTTCCCATTGCTACGGGGCAAAGGAAGTTTGTCATCGTGGGCATCGATTACTTCACCAAGTGGGTCGAGGCCATCCCACTGGCAAAGATTACGGAGCACAATGCCCTGGAATTCCTTCGCCAGAACATCATCTGTAGATTTAGCATCCTTGAGGTTGTCGTGACTAACAACGGGACCCAATTCTCAGGGAAACGCTTCACCAAGTATTGTGCCAGCCTTGGCGTCAAGCTGGTCTATACTTCGGTGGCATACCCCTAAGCGAATGGATAGGTGGAGGTCACGAACCGAACGCTACTCCACGGGTTAAAGACTAAGCTGAAGGACGTAGGCGGCTCTTGGGTAGACGAGCTCCCATCTATTCTCTGGTTTTACCAGACAACCCCCAAAGAACAAACGCGCGAGACGCCCTTCAGCCTCTCTTACGGGACTAAAGCGGTGATCCCAGTGGAAATCGGGCTTCTGAGTCTAAGAGTGGAATCCTTTGACCCACAGGATAACTCCCAAAAGATTAGGGAGCACCTAGACTTGTCAGAGGAAGCCCGCGACGCCGCCAGAGTGCGGATAGTGGCCTACCAACATCGAATTGCCCAATATTACAATAAAAAGGTTAAGGTGCGATGATTCAATGTTGGAGACCTGGTCCTACGAGGCGTCGAGGATATAGGCAAGCTGGCCGGCCGCAACAAGCTCTCCCCTAATTGGGAAGGGCCTTTCATCGTCTCCGCCGTCTTGCAAAACAAAGCATACAAACTCCGTAGCCAGGACGGAAAGTTGGTCCCGCGAACGTGGAATGCGATTTGCCTCAGACACTACTTCCAGTAAGAGGCACAGGTGCGTATTTGCATTATTGTGTGTACGCATTCACATGCTTATTTTAATTCACCCAAAATGAGTGTTTCCTTAGCATATTGCCTTCCCTTCTTGTGTGCATATATATATATGTATGTGTATTTACTTTGTAGGTTACCCGACCTAGACTGCCCCTAAGTCGGGAGGGTCCTCACTCTCTCGTTGATGAACCCTGGTCATCCAGGCGGCCCATAAGTGGTCGAACATGAATCTCAGTCATCCGAGCAGCCCATTAGCGGTCGTATTTAAACCCTGGTCATCCAGGTGGCCCGTGATCTATTTAGTGTGAACCTCGGTCATCCGAGCAGCCCCTTGACGGTCGTATTAAACCCTGGTCATCTTGGCGGCCCGTATGCGGTCGGATCTAAACCTTGCTCATCCAAGTGGCCCGATAGCAGTCAAAATCTTATGGGGCTAGCGCAGCACACACAATGATCTCCTCCGTGAGGAGATAGTGTGATCAGTCAACAATGGTCGAATGGAGAAAAATTCTTCTCCAACGCGGGCTGCCCAAGTCAGCACTTCGGCAGCGCCGCAAGGCTTCACTCACAAGCCGCCGCTACTAGGCTAGTTAACACAACCACCTACGACAATCTAAGGACCTCACTCCTTTGGCAGCACAACAGTGGCCGCCAGACAATTGAGTTGGCCGTCTAATGCAACAGATCTGCAAACACAAAGGCAGTAAAGATAGATGGACACGAAGTTAGAAAATTTCCATTTTATTGCTTCTAAATATGTTACAAAATACATCAAATGTACATAAATACAAGGGATGTCTCAAAAATGTACAACATAAGAGTTACGAGGGCGGCAGAGGCCTCTGATTGTCACGAGGCTCCCCTACGAGACTGTCTCTACACTGCGCCGACCTGTTAGATAAATTGATGAAGTCAGCGGGGAAGTCGGGATTGACTAACTGCACAATGCGCCGATTGATGTTGACCCCTTCCAACAGCCGCGAGAGCATCATACCCTCAACCTCATGGGGGCAGATGTGGAGACTTAAGTCGTTCTCCAAGGTTGTCATCGGCCTAGCAAGTTGATCAATACGTGCTTTGGCTCGATTGTTCTCTTCCTTCAAATGGGCAACCTCAGCCTTTAAGTTCGCGTTCTTCGCTTCAACACCCACCAGAACAGTCTCAAGGGCAGCAGTCTCCTCACGGTGCTCCGCCCCCGAAGCTACCAACTTGGCATCTAGCCAGGTGATCTTTGCCTCCCTGTCGGAGATCACCCGATCTCGCTGGTCCATCACCTTGATGATGGTAGCAACCACCTTCGACTTCTGTAGAAAAGGTAAATGAAGAACAAGTTAGAAATCCTAAAAGGAGAAAGTATTAAACTCTCCTCGTGGGCCTCTTAGGCTTGGCCTCCAGACTTGGCTTAGGCGGCGGTGGGCCAGAAGCGACGCCCTCGCAAGCGGAGCTGGCAGTAGCCTCCTCCAAAATCTCGTCTAGAAGCCCCTCATCAGCATCATCCGCAGCAACAGCAGGCTTCCGGGCTACAGCCTCCGCAGTAGCTGCCGGAGGATTAAGATCCACCACTGGCTCCACAGTAGGCGCCTGCATGACTGGAGAGCCAACAGATGGCTCTTGCGCCTCCGCCGGTGGCTCGTAGGCAGGCTCTGTAAAGGACTCCATTTGCACCGCTTGAGGAACCACTTGCGGCGTAGGCTACGCCAAGATAACACTTTCTCCCTTGGCCTCCGGCAAGTTTTCAAAAGATTTTTCCATTCTTGTGGTACTGCCGGGGCCGCTGTAGATCCTGGCGGCGACGTAATCGGGCCCCGAAGATGACGAGGAGGGCATCTCCAACACCATCCTCTTAGGCCGCGGACCGATAAAGTCATCTTCTGTGGGGCGGGGGCGGATAAGCAGGCCCCTGGAGTCCTCTGGCCTCACAATCATCGCCTGCGGCCTAAGCTTTTGAAGCAGGGAAGGCGGTCCCCAGTTCACCTTCCTGGTCTCTAACCTATAGACCATGAAATCCTGTTTAAAATCCAAAATATGGTCATTGACCAATTTGGTCAACCACTCTAAGGACGCCATCTCCACCACATATGGCGTCCCAATGTACACATCCGGCACCTGGCCCCAATCCTTCGCGAGGGGCCAGGTCTCCTCCACGTTCACAAAAAGAACCGGTTCTTCTAGTTCTTGAGCGAATCATAAATGGCCGCATTTAGTTTAAGACCAGGACGGGGGACAAGGGAAATCCATTCACCTCTGTGATTTATTTTAAAGAGTCCTTTCACCATGGACATCGTCAACCTCTTAGAGTGTTTGCGAAGAAAAATGTAGAGGGTGCAGATGTACCATACGGCGTTGGCATGAAATTGGGCAAAAGGGACTCGTAGGGCTTACAGGATTGTCTGCAAGTCGTCCGGTAGAGGAAGACGAAGACTGCTCCTCAGGTGGGCCTCGTATATCGTCACATGCCTTGCTAGTGGAGAGAAGGCCTTGTCGTCCTTGCCCGGGACCCTCCACCCAATATCCTTGGGGATATTGAACTCGATACACAACGCTTTTACATCACCCTCTCGAAGAATAGAGGAGATGTCGGCGACAGAAGTTGAGGCCATGGTTGACAGAGACGCTAGGTTTTCTTTGAGGAATAAGAGAAGGTTGAAGATGAAGAAGGCAAAGTAAGGAGGCGTGAGAGAATATTCAAAACGAGGAGGGAAACTTAAACGGAAGGTGTGAAACGCCTTAAACCGCCTCAGAAAGGACACCATCTTTCCTGCCACATGTCACCTCCCTAATTGGCCCTTCAAAAAGCAAATCCTCTGACGCATTAATGGCCTGGATATCTGCCTAACCAAGAGAAGACACCTGTCTACTTTTGGCCTAACAAGCCGGCTAATGGCCACGCATCATTCAAGGCTCACAGAAAGTTCTCCGGATTCTGGCCAAAGACAGTCAACAACTCCGGTCAACTTTCTCCTCTGAAATTGACCAAAAACGGTCAATAGCTCGGGTCAACTTTCTCCTTCGGAACTGACCAAAGATGGTCAACAGCATGGGTCAACTTTCTCCTCCGGAACTGACCAAAGACGGTCAATAGTTCCGATCAACTTTCTCCTCCGGAACTGACCAAAGACAGTTAACAACTCCGGTCAACTTTCTTCTCCGAAACTGACCAAAGACGGTCAACAGCTCCGGTCAACTTTTCTCTCAGCCTTTCATAGAGTTCTCCGGGATCCTCAAACCACGAAGGGCAGTGAGGGGTATCCCATCATGAATATACCAGAGGTCAAAATTCTGGCCACCGGTAGAGGGGGCTAGTGATGGGTATACTATAGTATGGGTTGGCCCACGGTCAAAGAAGGCCCAAATAGCCTGCTGGACGGTCAACTTAAATAACGGCCCAACAGGAGGCAAAGGCCCAAAACGGTCAATGCTAGCATTGTCGTCGGGACGTCAGCAGGTGGCTAACTCGTGTACAGACGGTCAACTCGAGCGTTGACCTGAAGTACTATAGCAACAGGCCCAAAAAGGCATTAAACCTGCTACGGGCTAGGCTCAATTTGGCAGGCAAACTTGTGCGCGAAAAGCAATGATCCTTTCATGATCATACGCTTTCCTAAAAGCTGATCTTCTCCAAAAAGGCGGTAATGAACTCAGTGCCAGCGTTGGAGTCAAAACGGTCACAAAAGCATGAAAGAGATGAGGTTATTTGGATATCTGTTGTACTATTTAGAAGGAAAAGGATCCATCAAATTACGCTTGTCAAGCCCACTAACTGAGATAAGGCCACCATTACCAGTCCAGAAGAACATGCCACCTTGTCCAGAGAAGGTGGCTCTCCTACTGTCCAAATAAGCTTGAGGTCTTCGTTCTAGGAGACAAACACACATGCTCACAACAGAAAACATACGCTCTGATACAAGTGCTGAAACACGCTCACACAGAAGCTCTCATACACACTCTCTAACTTGAGAACATTCAGAACAGGCTTCCTGAAAGACTTCCTATAGCCTAACTCACGAACGCTTACAGAGCTTGAACAAAGACTTATCTTCGCTTTCTCTCTGCACAAGCATTCATCCTCCAATCCCACCAATGGCCTCCAGATTCAAGGGGACCTTTCCGGCTTTCTGAGAATCGTTTCCTAAAGCTTTCCCGCTTGCAGGACGCCGCTTTCACGTGCTCTCTGTGAGCAAGGAGCGAGAACTCACATTCTCAACGGGCCAACACTCACGACTATCCTACCCTCTCTCTCTCATTTACTTATCAGTTTACCTTCCTCGATACAAAGGCTCTTTACTGACTTGAGCGTTGGAATATTTTCGGTAGGACAACCTCCCGCCGACACATTGACCTCTTGTTCACTTTAATGGTATGCAGGATTTAGACTCAATGAACGGAGCCAGGTCAAACTATCTAGACGAATCCGAATCTGTTCGAAATTTGATCCAGGTACGCATCATTATTGTACGACCATTAATGTCATTTGTTGCTTGGATTACCCTTAAAAGACCATCATCGGACCCTCACTTTATATTTTCTCTCTTCTCTCTTTTTTATCTAATTTTTTTATGTGTCACACCTTATTTTAAAATTGCTCTCAAAATCTCTTTTGCACCTCCTTCATTTTAAACCTAAAATTGTATCAGGGGTAACTTTATAGTAGTCATAGTGCACATGAGCTCTTCACATACAATAGGTGTTATCCCTTTTTTAAACAATCCATACATGTGCTCTTCATGTGCTTGTTCCACTAAAATTGACACGCCAAAACTCCTTATTGCACATTTAGTGTACCTATTTTATCTAAAAAGTTTACAGCCGTCTTTCATGCACTCATCAGGTGTAGTTTCCTCTTGTTCATTGGAAATACCTTTCTCTTGATCACTCATTGCACGAATTTTTCAAGAACATCCAATGAATTTCACTACTTAATTGACACTCAATTGAAATTCAGCCATTATTCACATAAATTCATGAGACCTCCACTGACTATTGTCGCTTAACTGACTTTCAATTGATACTAGACCAACTTTTGCTCAAATCTCATGCGACATCCAGTGACATTTGCTACATGGTTGACTTTAGACTAACACACTGCTGACCATCGCATAACTATTGTATGACCATTTAGTGTCATTAGTCACTCGGATTACCCTTAAAAGACCATCGCCTGACTCTCACTTCATCTTTTATCTTTTCTCTCTTTTTTCTCTTATCTTTTTTATGTGGCTCTCCTTATATTAAAATTGCTCTCAAAATCACTTTTGCACATCCTTCATTTTAATCCTAAAATTGTATCAGGAGTGACTTTATAGTAGTCATAGTACACATGAGCTCTTCACATACATTAGGCATGATCCCCTTTTTAAGCAATCCATGCATGTGCTCTTCATGTGCTGGTTTCACTAAAGTTGATGCACAAAAACCCCTCATTACACATTTAGTGTACCTATTCTATCCAAACAGTGTACAGACATCTACCATGTACACATCAGGTGTTGTTTCCTCTTGTTCATAGGAAATGCCTTTCTCTTGATCACTCATTGCATGAATTTTGCATGAACATCTAATGAATTTCATCACTTAATTGACACTCAATTGATATTCAGCCAATATTAACATGAACTACATGTGACCTCCACTGACTATTATCGCTTAGCTGACTTTCAAATGACTCTAGACCAACGTTTGCTAAAATCTCACGCCACATCTAGTGACATTTGCTTCTCAGTTGACTTTTGACTAACACTGAGCTGGCCTTCTTAAAGCTATTGTACGACCATTCAATGTCATTTGTTGCTCGGATTATCCTTAAAAGACCCTCTCCTGACCCTCACTTTATCTTTTCTCTCTTCTCTCTTTTTTATCTAATCTTTTTTATGTGGAACTCCTTATATTAAAATTGCTATCAAAATCTCTTTCGCACCTCCATTTTAAACCTAAAATTGTATCAGGAGTGACATTATAGTAGTCATAGTGCACATGAGCTCTTCACATACAATAGGTGTGATCCCCTTTTTAAACAATCCAAGGATGTGCTCTTCTTGTGCGGGTTCCACTTCAATTGACACGCAAAATGTAATGCCCGGATATTTTATAAAGGAGATTGGAATTTAATTTGGGTAAAATTAGATTAATTTTGTA
>JAODPA010066040.1:0-10981 GCA_025585075.1 Nepenthes mirabilis | reverse complement strand
GGTGAGTAAAAATATTTTAAAAATTGTCCCATATCATTTTTCATCGAACAAGTTGGGTTGCAAATGGCAAGTGAGGAATTTGGGCTGGGCCTCATAATGGGCCAACCCTAAATTTGAAAGAATCTAGGCCCAATATAACCCCGTCGTTTGTCAGCCTACTTAAAGAAGGGCTTTGTTGTCATTTCGTTTCGCCTGCTAACCGGACATTAAAACAAATGACCCGAGCTTCCATCCCGAATTAGGGTTTTGCTTCTCTCTCCCCCGAAGGCAAACACCACAGTCGCGGGCAGCTGCTTTGAGGATTCCAGTTCCACAAATGGTCTCTTTGTCATCTCTCTCCCTCTGGCTGATGTTTGCTTCATGTTGTTTGCTTTCTGGATTAGGGTTTGGATTTCAGTTGGTTCTTTGTTTTTTTCTTACTACAAATGCAGGCGTCGGAAAAGAAGCTCTCGAATCCAATGAGAGAGATCAAAGTGCAGAAGTTGGTCCTAAACATCTCTGTCGGTGAAAGCGGCGATCGTCTGACCCGAGCCGCCAAGGTGCAGCGATCGATTTATACAGGATCTATTTGAAGTAAAAATCTTATGGAGTTTTCTGTGGCTTTCATGGTTCTCTCACTAAAATTTCTTTCCGAATTTTACTGTAGGTGTTGGAGCAACTCAGTGGTCAAACACCTGTTTTCTCCAAAGGTTAGATGTTCGGTTTTGTAACATGTTTTGGCTTAGATAGAATTTTCAGTTTCCGGGAGGAAGCTGCCATTCTCGACTGAGCATGGGTGAAAATGGATTTGGTGTTTTGATTTGGTAAAATGTAATATGTGAATAGAAAATGGGTAAGAAAATGCATAAGAATTGCTGTCTACGGTACGTTAATTGTATTTGACATTTGACTGGTGACTTCGATAAAGCATTTCATTTAAGCTTTGCTTGGCTTATGAAATGGAGAGTTTCTTGGTTTGGTCTTGATATTTCGAGAAGTTTGCTGGAAAGGTTTATATTCTCGACATTTTTTTGGGGACAGTATCTGTATCTCTTCACTGTTTGTGAAACTAAGTTGAAATTCATCCTTTACAATATCAGGAATTTGCATTGTTCTTTAGTATTTTTCAGCTCTGGATTCGATAATTCTACAGGATGCCGTATTTTTCATCTATATGCGGGAACATTTCTGGGTATTTTGCCCTTTTTTTTTTTGATATCTTGGTTGACAGCAACGGCTTTAAATTCTCTCAGTATCAAGGGAATTGAGAGTCTTATTGTCATTGTTGCTTTTAGAAACTAATGCTCAGAATGGACCTTAGAAAGCTTGGTGGGCATACAGAACAACAAAATTTTAAGTCAAACTAAATAAGGTCGATATATGAATCCGCTTTTTTTATTCCTCTTGATTTAGATTAATATCCTCAAGGTTAGAGTATTTTTATTTTATTTTATTTTTTGCATCGCACAAAATTTTTCTTCTTTTTCTTTTTCCCTTCCATATTTTGGGAAGTAGGAAAGACATGGGCCTCTATATTTTGGGAAACTAGGTTTCTTTTCGATTTTTTGAAAGTCTGAATGCGAAGAGAGAAAAGTAGATGGAAAGCATTCTCAATCTCTTAAAAATTACACCCTTTTCGTTATTTCCCTATTTCAAAAGGAGCCTAAAAAGCTTAGATGTAATGTGTTTCTTCTTAGGCTTATCCCCTTTTCCTGGTACAGACTATATATCATGAGTTTTAATAAGTTTCTGATTTCTACTTCTGATTTGGGATTTTGACCTTTGGTTCGTTTTGAGATTTTGAAGTTTTCTTAAAAAATTAAGAGAATCAATGAAGCATCATGCGCTTTACGTCGAGGATGCAACTCGGTTGATGGTTCAAATTCTCTACCCTCATAAGATTCTAGTCCTTCTAAGGTCGTGTTTTTATTCCAAAATTACTTCTACCAGAAGTCTCAGGAATTTTGGGAAAGTATTTGTAGTTTATCGATTCTGGTGTATATGGTTAGGAATATACAAAATTACTTTGCTATTTGAGTGTTATTCAGTGATCTTATGATACTGGTATTCATAACTATTGCATTGGCTTGTGGTGAACAGCAAGATACACTGTTCGATCCTTTGGTATCAGACGTAATGAGAAGATTGCTTGCTTTGTCACTGTCAGAGGTGAGAAGGCAATGCAGCTTCTTGAAAGTGGACTTAAGGTGAAGGAGTACGAATTGTTAAGAAGAAACTTCAGTGACACCGGTTGTTTTGGATTTGGTATCCAAGAGCACATCGATCTTGGTATTAAGTGAGTTCACTCATCTCCTTTTTCTGCTTGCAATCTTTTAGCTTTTAATCTTGAATTCCTGTAATGCAAGGCAAAATTAGTGGTCCAAATTCAGCTGTTTGGCTGTTCTTTGTCAGCCTTTGGGAAGATGATGATGCCAAGGTCCCTCAAAATGTTTTTTGCCCAAATAACTGACGCTTCCGTTAGAAGTACAACTTCAGCTAGTGTTGTCAAAGACGCTAGATGTGCAAAGATACTATGACTTTATATTGCCCGAAGAGTCCAAGAAAAGTGAGGTGCTAATTGTAATACAAATGTATATCTATTTTCCGTGTAGAAATATTTAATCAAAGTTCAAACAGTTGAATATAACAGTAATACACATATATAAAATAGGGGATCATCAAATTTATCACTAGATTTATGGCCAGGGATCTCGTCCCTTATTTTCTCTGAGTCATCATTTCCCTCCTCCACTCTTATCACTTTAGAGCTCGAAGACTTTGTTCCTGCTTTTTAGAACTTGAAGCTTTTGCTTTTATTTAAGATTTATTGTTTGTGACCTCAACAAGTAACAAATATGATGAAGATGGTGATTGTGTGGGTCAAATGAAAGTTATGGGGAGGGAGGTTGTGTGTGGACTGTGACGGTGAAAGGGGAAATTTATTTAAAAGAAATATAAAATTATAAATTTTCGAAGGCTATTTGAGGAAAATTAACTAAATTTTTTTAGAGGAGAAAAAAAAGGCAGGTGCTTCTGTGCCTTGCCATTTCACCTCGCCCTAGCATGAGCCAAGCACTTGTCCTCTCCTTGCTCAGGCCCCTCGGCTAGCACCTGGAATGCCTTGGATAACACTAGCTACAGCTTTAGCCTTCAACCACTCAAATTTCCAATATCTCAATTTTATTTCTGAACAGACCTATTCATAAACATTACAATAAATATAATTAAAACACTTACAGCTCTCAAGTAAGTTTGTTAAATGCTTTGTTGGTGGGATTGATAAACAGATATTTAGGGCTTTATGCTTTGACTACCTATGATTCTTCTATTATAGGGCTTTTTTTGTTAGTGGTATGCATGGAGTTTGAACTCTAGTTGCCTGGAAAATTACTGCATCTGTTGATCCATCGAGTGCAATGCCCAAGTATTGGCTGATTTATATTAGTATTGGCCCCTTAACACTGATAATTTTTGATAAATTACGATATATTGGCTATTATACTCTATATTTTTTATATATCTTGTCTGCATTTGCCCTCATGATCTGATCTGGAGATAAAAAAATTTGCATCCAATACAGTTGATAGTAATATAGCCCTGATTGATATTGATATTTTCAGCCATGGTTTTACTATTGTTTGTTTTATCATGCAGGTACGATCCATCAACTGGCATCTACGGCATGGATTTTTATGTTGTCCTCGAGAGGCCAGGCTATCGAGTTGGTCGTCGTCGGAGGTGCAAGTCGCGAGTTGGAATCCAGCACAGGGTTACCAAGGAGGATGCCATGAAGTGGTTTCAGGTCAAATATGAGGGCGTGATCCTCAACAAGGCTCAGAACATCACAGCATCCTAAGCCCCCTATCGATTCTCCTTGCCCTTTTTCTGTGTTTGGCAGCCACAGAAAATGAATTTCAGTTTTGCCTCTAATGTCCTAAATTAATTTTATGAACTTGATGAATGTAAACTTTAATTTTAAAAGACAAATATGTTGCTAGAGAGTTTCATAGCTGTAGAGATGGCATCATGGCACTGAGAATACTTAGAAGATATTTTCAGGATAGACCTAACCGACATGGCTCTTAATTATCTATTAACGTGTGTTTTCTTATTGCTAGATCATCCCGGCTCTTCTAGAACCTTCCAATTATTATGTAGCACAAAAATATAATTAGGTGGCTAAAGTGCTTTTTTTTATTTTTTATAACATAAAGTCGTTATTAAAGTAAAGGTAAAAAATAACTGTTGAAATAATTTTTCAAAAAAAATAGCCTCATTGCCTCGGCAAGTAGTTGCAGTTCTCTTAAGTTGTTTTTCTTATGATCTTCGAACAGATTCGGATTCCCTTGGATGGATTGAACCGACTCCGTTCACTGAGTGTGAATCCTGCACACCACTAAAGCAAACAAGAGGTCAGCGTTAACGGCGGGATGTAATCCCACCGAAAATACTCCGACGCTCAAATCAGTAAAACAGTCCTCAAGAGGGAAGAAACTGAAAATGCGTGAGAGCAATGGGAGAGGGGAAGAGAGTGTTTTGGTCCAAATGTCAGAGAGACGCAAGGCCTTTCTCGTATATAGATGGTGGGAAGGCAGAAAACGGCTATCGAGACCCGTCCATTACCTTGGAGTTTGATTGTGTTTCAGAGTTTTGCTGCCCAGAGAGAGAGAGAGCTTATTTCTCAGAGCACTTAGGGTTTGTGAGTGGATGTAGCCGTCCCCAGAATGAGGGTTTTAGGATTTATTTTATGGCTGGGAGAGTGATTATCCTTCTTTGAAAGGCGTGATCCCTCCTGTCTCCACCTTGGCTGGCTTGCCTTTTGGAATAGATGTCAGTTGCTAAGGTGAGCGTGATCCTTTCCTTCTGAGGAGGCCAGGCCCTTACTGTAGAAAAGAGTTATTTGGGCCCAATGTATAGGGCGCGGACGGTCAACGTCTAAGTTGACCGTCAGTGGTGTTGGCCGCCTCTGTGAAGAACGAAGGGAGAACAGCTGGCGATCAACTGATGGGCTGTGGGCCAGTATGGAATAGGACCATCACTATAGCAAAGTCTCTAAAGGCCCTATCAAGCTGGTCAGCCTTGAGTTGACCGTTTTGGGCTTTCCAGTTCTTGAGCCCGTCTTCTTACTGGGCCGTCAAAAATATTGACCGACCTTCTTGGGCTTCTGTTGACCTTTCTTTGGGCCAGCCCATTATTGGTGTACCCATCACTAGCCCCCCATACTAGTGGCAGAAGTCTGGGCTCCAGCATGTCCATGATGGGATGTTTTTCTTTACTTTGAGGATCTCGTGGGAATTCACAAAAAATGTGAAGGAGAGTTTGACCGGAATCGTTGACCGTTTTGGTCAATTCCGGAGTACCAGAATTGTCGACCGTCTTAATCAATTCCGGTGTACCAGAATTGTTGACCGTCCTGGTCAATTTCGGAGTACCAGAATTATTGACCGTCCTGATCAATTCCGGAGTACCAGAATTGTTTACTGCCTTGGTCAATTCCGGAGTACCAGAATTGTTGGCCGTCGTGGTCAATCTCGGAGTACCAGAATTATTGACTGTTTTGGTCAATTTTGGAGTACCAAAATTGTTGACCGCCCTAGTCAATTCTTGTGTGGGCACTAGCCGGTTTGCTTGACAGAGTATGGCACGTGTCTCCCCTTTGGTTGGGCGGAGATTCTGGTCATATTGTCCCCTTGACCTGGATTCATTGACCGAAATGTTTGGCCTTGGAGAATGGAAGGAACCAGATTGATGGTTGACCAACTTGGTTGACCACATCACTTAACCCGGAAAGCGAAATAGAGTCGTAAATATGGTTGTTAGATTTCGTTGACCAATGCGCTCAAATCCGGAGAGCAGTGCGGAGTCAAAAAAGCTGGTTGACCGGATTTGGTAACCAAAGTGCTCTAATCTAGAGAGCAGTTCGAAGCCAAAAATCTTTGTTGATCGAAAAAGTTGACCGGCGAAGTACTCAAATCCGAAGAGCAGTTCTGAGCCGAAAATCTTTGTTGACCGGAAAAGTTGACCGGCGAAGTGCTCAAATCCGGAGAGCAGTTCTAAGCCGAAAATCTTTGTTGACCGGAAAAGTTGACCGGTGAAGTGCTCAAATTCGGAGGGCAGTTCTGAGCCGGAAATCTTTGTTGACCGAAAAATTTGACCGGTGAAGTAGTCAAATCCGGAGAGCAGTTCTGAGCCGAAAATCTTTGCTGACCGAAAAAGTTGACCGGCGAAGTGCTCAAATCTGGAGAGCAGTTCTGAGCCAAAAATCTTTGTTGACCAGATCCGTTGCGAGCATTTCAAGTCTTAGGTGAGACCTAGGAGCACACAGATGGGAGATCTCAAGCTCAAGATCAGATCTCCTGTAAGGACATGCTTCGAAAGGTCGGCAGGTGACTTGCCTTAAGATAACTGATTGTTCGAGCCGTAACAACAGGATGCACCTTGCGCTCCTTGGAAGGGCTCTTGCCGTTGGAGAATCATCCAACGGGTCTAAGAGTTAGGAGCCCCCAGGGAGCTCAGTTAGTAAAACTGGGGATCCTTTGACTCTCGGATCGAGCAACGGGTCGATGTCATGACCACGGCCAAGCCTGGGATCTCAATCTCTGTGACTCTCTCCTTGAGGATGCCACTTTGCTTTCTAGTTGAGTGTCAGGGCTACTGGTGTCAATTTGCGCCGGATCCTGATCATTCCCGTGAAGGGAGGTTGTGGCCCTGAGGAGACGTGGTTTGTCATCTAAGCCTTGACGAACACGTCTGGTTGGTTGCGCCCGCCCTTGCCAAGAGGAGGTCGTGGCGCTGAGAAAATGAGGTTGCCAGCCAAGCTTTAAAGCTATCGTTGTTAGCTTGCTGTTCATGTATGTGGATGTTACTGGGCGGCCACTGGGTTGGCTGGCTGCCTGCCAAATGAGTTGGCAGGTTGTTGTTTTAGCTTTGTTGAAGGCGTGGTGGCCTTCTAGTTGTGTTTTAGGCCGCTGTGTGTGTTAGCCTGCTTAGTAGTTGTGGCTTGTGAAAAAAGCCTAGTGGAGTTACCCAAGTGGTAACTGCGACAGCCAGCATAGAGAAGGAACGCTTCTCGTTGCTGCATAACCACGCTGGCTGGCCGTCGGAGGAGCTAAGTCCTCAAGCTAATCGGGCAGTTGTGGAAAACCAGCCCGGTGGCGCCGTAGGCAGCCAATGTCGGAGAAGAAGTGCTTCTCCCTTCGACCGTCGTTGACTGACGTTGCTGCTCCCGGAAAGGAGGTCGTCGCGTGTGCCATATTTGCCCCCTAAGGTTTTTAGACCGCTATGGGCCCCTTGGATGACCAGGGTTTCAGACCGCTCATGGGCCACCTGGATGACCAGGGTTTCAGACCGCTCATGGGCCGACTGGATGACCAGGGTTTCAGATCGCTCATGGGCCACTTGGATGACCAAGGTTTCAGACCGCTCATGGGCCACCTAGATGACCAGGGTTTTAGACCGCTCATGCGCCACCTAGATGACTAGGGTTTAAGACCGCTTATGGGCCACCTGGATGACCAGAATTTTAGACCACTTTTTGGGCCACCTAGATGACTAGGATTTAATGAGAGGGTAAAGACCCTCCCGACTTAGGGGCAGTCTAGGTCGGGTAAACCTGCAGGGCAAACGCAGTTCATATGTATGCACATAAAGCCTAGGATTCTATATGCTAAGTAAACTTCTTATTTTACTAATTTAAAACAAGCATGCGTATAAATGCACACAAGTAGGTGAGTGCGTACCTGGGTTCGGTGCGGAATCATCGTTGGTGCATGAGCGGTGTTCTTATAGTCGGCTCACCGCCCTGAGCACATGGCTGGCGTGCACTACCTCGGAGAGTCGTTGGGGCGCTTTGGTAGGCGACTTGGTCTATGGTCCCTGTGCTCCGTGGGATTTGGTCCTTTGCTGTGAATTGGTTAGGTAACGTGCTGTTGCCTCTTCGGTAGCATATTGGCCAATGGTTTGGGTCCTATTGTCGGCTGATACTACCTCAGGTGACCCGGACCAGTGCAGCGCTTGGTTGGATAATATTTTCCGCGGTGCAATGGGTGGTGGGTCGAGAACATCGAGCCCCCATTGCATATTTTTTCATATCATTTACAAGGTCTACTGCCGTGGAACAGGTTGTAGTAGGATCGGCCTACTGATCGGAGCAATGCTACGGGGTGGAGGTCAAGCTGGAGAAGATCTGGTGGTGGAGAGCTCTAGCAGGCCAGAGGGATCTGGCGGCGAGAGCTGCAACAGGCTAGAGAGATCTGGCGGCGAGAGCTCCGGTAGGCCAGAGAAGATCTGGCGGCGAGGAGCTCCGGCAGGCAAGAGAAGATCTGGCGGCGAGGAGCTTCGGTAGGCCAAAGAGATCTGGCGGTGAGATGCTCCAGCAGGCCAAAGAAGATCTAGCGGCGAGAGCTCCGACAGGCCAGAGAAGATCTGGCGGTGAGAAGTTCCGGCAGGCCAGAGAGATCTGACAACGAGAGGCTCCGGCGGGCCAGAGAAGATCTGGCGGCGAGAGCTCCGGCAGGCCAGAGAAGATCTGGTTTCGAGAGTCGATCGGCGAAGTCCCCAGTGGGTTGATCGGCGAAGCCCCCAGTGTTACATCTTCTAATGGGTGCAGACGGTCAAGAAAAGAGTGCTCTTCTAAGCGCTGGGCACTAGCACATTTGATGTCAATCACCTGTTAGCATGGGTACCCGATGTGGGGTCATCGCCATGGAAGGTGATATCTTTAGTCGTCGTGCTGATTGGAGCACAAGTATTGACCGTGTTTGTTTTGCGTAAGAGATTGAGTGTTGAGGGGAGACGCTAGACTTTTTGTCGCGTTTCCCACAGACGGCGCCAATGATGCGTACCTGGATCCGACTTCGAACAGATTCAGATTCCTTTGGATGGATTGAACCGGCTCCGTTCACTGAGTGCGAATCCTGCACACCACTAAAGCAAACAAGATGTAATCCCACCGAAAACACTCTGACGCTCAAGTCAGTAAAACAGTATTCAAGAGGGAAGAAACTGAAAATACGTGAGAGCAATGGGAGAGGGGAAGAGAGTGTTTTGTTCCAGATGTCAGAGAGACGCAAGACCTTTCTCGTATCTGAATGGTGGGATGGAAGAGAACGGCTGTCGAGACCCGTCCGTTGCCTTGGAGTTTGATTGTGTTTCAGAGTTTGGCTGCCCAGAGAGAGAGAGAGCTTGTTTCTCAGAGCACTTAGGGTTTGTGAGTGGATGCAGCCATCCCCAAAATGAGGGTTCTAGGGTTTATTTTATGGCTGGGAGAGTAATCATCCTTCTTTGAAAGGCGTGATCCCTCCTATCTCCACCTTGGCTGGCTTGCCTTCTGGAGCAGAAGCCAGTTGCCAAGGTGAGGGTGATCCTTTCCCTTTGAGGAGGCCAGCCCCTTTCCAAACTAACGTATTTCCTTTTCAGGACACGGCCGTTGGGTTACCTTGGCGGGCAAAGAATTAGGAAGATCGGGCGTCTTCCTTATTTGAAGGGCGCCAATCTTATCAATATCCTTTTCAGTGTAAATTGAGATCGTGAAATATCATTGGAGGATTGTGGTTGGCCATCTGATGAGTGGTGGGCCCAAACGGAGCAGGCCCATTACTGTAGAAAGGAGTTATTTGGGCCCAATGTATAGGGCGCGGACGATCAACGTCTGAGTTGACCGTCAGTGGTGTTGGTCGCCTCTGTGGAGAACGAAGGGAGAACAGCTGGTGATCAACTGATGGGCTGTGGGACAGTATGGAATAGGCCCATCACTGTAGCAAAGTCTCTAAAGACCCTATCAAGCTGGTCAACATTGAGTTGACCGTCTATGAGTGAGTTAGAAGCCAAGACGGTCAACGCCAACGTTGACCGTCTTGGGCTTTCCAGTTCTTGGGCCTGTCTTCTTACTAAGCCGTCAAAAATATTGACCGACCTTCTTGGGCTTCCGTTGACCTTTCTTTGGGTCAGCCCATTATTGGTGTACCCATCATATTTGATTGGAGTTTTCAATTTATTCAAATAGGGACCATTATAGAGAATTAACAAAATATATTAATAAATCGAAAATCAAACATATCATCTGCGGAACAAAAAAACGGCGTTCAACCTACTATATGGATTATATATAGTTAGTTTACCCACGAATCATAAATAGTGACATATGGCCTTTAATTAAGTAAAAACAATCAAAACCTGAATTTCAATAACCATCATTTGTTGATAAAGTCATCATTAATCCTTGGTCTTTTTGTATGTTTATAATTTTAGCATTTTTATATATTTGTATAGTTTAGCATATTTTTCCATGAATATATAGACTTTAGCATGTTTTAAATAATTATACATTTTTAACATGTTTCATGTATTTACAAAGTTTGATATGTTTGACAACGAATATATGAATTTTGGCATAATTTATATTATTATACAGATTTTTGCATAATTGATATTAGTATTTGGCTTTCGTGTGGTTTATGAAAAAATAATATTATCGGCATTTAAAATTTTCGATCATGGTATAATTTCAACATATTTTATTAGTATAAATCCACGTATGAAAATATATGTTCATTATTGAGCGTTAAATATATTCTTGCATTTGTTTTTGCTAATCATCTAAATTAGCAAGCTCGAATTTACTTGCAAGAACATTAGATCAAGAACAGGCTGTTCGGATGTTAATTTAGGGTACTGGATTCAATTTAATATTTTACTATAAATTAATATTTTCGGATATTAGTTTTTTCAATTTTCAGTTATTTGGTATTTTTCTTATGTTGTATCGGACCAATGATTTAAGGAAGAAATTGTAATAGTTAAACAATGATTTCAGATATAGTTCATGGTTTTGATACTTTAATATTAGTCAATATACTTTTTCCTCACATATAATTCGATGTTAAATAATTGTCAAAATTCGGAGCTACTCTCGGGTGGGGTATTTGTATTCTATGGTTTAATTATTATATTATTTAAGTCGTTCAATGGTAATTGATTTGTATATTCACGTCTCGAGATTCAT
>JAODPA010066029.1:0-10982 GCA_025585075.1 Nepenthes mirabilis | reverse complement strand
AATAGTTACAACATTTCTATAATAATGAATTATATCAGAGAAATCATAACACGTCATAAATACGACTCAAACCAAAAGCAAGATAGGTCTCCCTGGACCCTTATGTGACAAAAATAACCAGATTGCCAATAACATGCGGAAACCCCTTAGAATCCGACATCAAGAGATATGCAGGGATTCCCTGATCCGAATGTTAATATAAATGACCTGAATATCAAACATCGATAAATAACATGGATTCCACTAAATCCGGATATAGTAAAATCTGACACATGGATTCTACTGAATATAACTCGTGGATTCTACTGAAGCCCAAACTCGAGAGGTATCAGCACTAATAAAATATCACAATAAATTTCCTTTGACCTTATTCTATCACTGTGAACCAAAAACCGCTTATTTACGCTCTCAACGACTGAATAAGTGCAATTATGTTATCGATAGTATCCTCACTACCCCTATAATCCTCCCATAGGTTATACTCGCAGCATGCTCATACCATCCTTGATACCCCTCACCAAATGATATTCCTGATATCATCTCATACGATGGTCATGTGATTATAAGTGTATCCCCTGGGCTTTTTATAACCATTGGACCTCATCACCATTTCTTAGGCTGTAAGGCGGGCTGCCCGCCATCCAAGGGGATCCTTTTCATCCATCGAGGGGATGTAGGTTCCATTTAGAGTTGCGATGGTCAGAAGGGAGGATTCCTTCCTCCGCGAAAATGTTGCATGCCGTGAATGCTGAAACTTCTATTATGAGTCATGCACTGATTTTGGGGCTTTCCTTTCGGGACCTGCATTGATTTGGGGATTTTCATTTCAGAAGAGAATGCCATATGGGGAGATTCTCATCATCGCGCCCAATTGGGGAAAATGACCTGTTGTGCACAGGAAAGGATTCTTGGGTTTCTTCTAGTTTGAGTTGCATCTGGTTTGGGCTGCACTCGACTGTCTGAAGGTTCTCTTTGATCAATTGGGGCATTGACCGTCCTTTCTGTAAGCGGCCGTGATTCTCATGGGCTAATCGTCTCTTTGGTTCGACCCATTCCAACGGTCTCCATCACTAGCTCCCCATGTTAGTGATTCAAATTTTCGACCTCTGGTATGTTACCGATGAGGCGTGACAGGCCATATTGTCTTCTTAGGTCTAACCCAGATTTCCTTTTTCATTGTTTTTGGCATGACTCCTCCGTTTACCGATTTTCTACAGATTTGCCGGGTTGGCAGTCTTTTGGGGTTTAGTGTCCGGCTTGCTTCCCCGTGTGCAATAAATTGGGAGCTTACGGCATTTCTTTGCATCATCTTTTCCCTCCTTATTCAATGAAATGGTGCAGGAGCTAGACATTGTTGCGAGGCTTGTAGCTCCGGCTACTGAATCTAAGATTAGGCTATTTGCATTCTCTAGTGTCGTTGTCTCAAGTCATGGTGCAGGTGACCGCTTTGGTCCTCCCTTTTTGTGCAGATGGCCGCTTTGGTCACCCCTTTTCGTGCAGGTGGCTACCAACATGCTTTGAATCTACATTTGAATCTTGCTCTTTCACTCAAGAGCTCGCTCAAATGCAGAAGGGCCTTCGGCCAGGGCTGTTTTTTATGAATTTCTCCCTTTCCCTCTTTGTCGTCACTATTATTTCATTGTACATTGGCCTCTAAAGGCCGTGTAATTTGTAAGGAGAAGGTTAATGAGAAAACTAGTAGTTGTTTATACAAACAATTCTTCCGTTGCCTCTTTGTCTTTCATCATTGCACACACCTTGTTATTACTTTTTTTTTTTTTTTTTGAAATGGTCGAGGAGTTGTGGGTCCTGGCCGGGTGGCTTAACAAACTAAACAGTCATAATCTCGGAGCAGAGATGGTCTAGTCAAAGAAAGAAGCGGCACAGTTAATCGGCTTTTGTAGACCAAACCGTTGAAATCCGAAAAGAGGGTGGAGCCGAAATGGCAATCGACAAGCTTTGTTGACCAACAGCTTGAATCCGGAGAGTTGGCCAGAGCCAAAATGACAGTTGACCGGTTTCGTTGACCAAAAAGTTCACGCAGAGCTGGAATGGTAGTTGAGCGGCTCTGTTAACCAAAGATGCTAAGAGAATGAATCGGGAGGTTTTCAATATATTGTTTTCCTCTGCCGCCAGCAGGGCACTTGAGGAGCCGCACTTGGCTGCCTGGGGACTCACATTTCCCTGCTATGACCCGCCATTTTTTGCCACGTATCGTTGTGAAAAACTACCGTAATCTTGGCAATAAATGAGATGAGCGATTTGACTTGACCACGCTCTTTCTGGATTCAACACATCCCTGGCATAATTGTTGCGCCTTTTCAACACGCTGCTCCGTTTTGGCGGTGAAAAAATTTATAGAAGCTGAAGGATAATTCAAATTTTTTCATGCTTCATCTTTTGCATCCATTCGAATCCATTCTCATGCCCTTTCCTCTACTTGTTCCCATGACACTCAAAGTTGACGTAACTCACTGTATTCTTGGTTCTTGCGACATTAGGGCCCTTTATGTGCAATATAACATTCTGACTTCTATCATGTTTGTTGTTTCGGGGAAGCACGATAAGGCTTGCTCCTCACCGGAGGGGTACATTATTGTCTACAAGGCTCACTTGCAGAGTGGGCTTCATCTCCCAATTCCTGAAGAACTACTAAACATCTTTTAGGCCATTGGCGTTCCTATTGCGAGGCTCCACACGACTGCGGTGTGCTACCTGTGTTCGCTTCGCATATTCCTCTGTCACCATTCAAGGATGCTATCTGCGGAGGCGGCGAGGGTAATTTTTTGGTATACACAAGGCAGGAATTGGATCTCACTCTCCCCCAAAGAGTTATGTATCAGCCACATTATCTACGAATCCGTGAAGAATTGAAAAGACCGGTGCTTCTTCATAAGGTTTTCTGACGATTAGCCATTATCCAGGAATTAGGAAAACGTGCCTGAGAACCTCATCGGGAGGCCTTTACAAGGAGAGGTGGAGGCTGTTGAGCCACTTGTGGCATTGGTTCAAGCACATCCGGATGAGTTTAGGAGGGACCGCCTCATTTCCCCCAAGGAGATCAAGCGAGCCCATTGGGGCCCGTGCTTGCCGACTCAGAAGGCAAAGGCTCCTCCCCAGCGCCATCCAAGCCTAAGAGGAAAGTTAGGGCTCTCATTATTGGGGGTCCTTCTAGCAACCCTTCCCAGAAGCGAGTTGCACCAGCTCCGCCTTCTTCCTCATCCTCCACTGCCACCAATTTTCTCATGGCTGGGCATTTAGAGGGCGTTGGCAAGCAGTCCTAGGTTGAGACTCCCATCACCCATTTGTATTTTGACGCTATGAGAGTCACTATCGAGGAGCCTATCGTTGAGTTTCCACCATCCGGTGTATCTGCGGCACCAACCGGACTGATGGATGGAGAGCAGGCTAGGCCAATAGCTTGAGAACTGGCGGGTTCGGTTAGTAGCAACCGACAGAACCACTTGCCAAAAAGCAGGCAAAATCGATGGTAGCACCGCCGGTGGGGCCGGTGGATGTGGGTGAGATCAATTTTTCTACCGCTGTGCTCCCTGCGGTGATGGGCCTTTTGGATGCCGCCTCTGTGGAGGCCCATGCAGAGGAAGCTCGTGTCGTTAATGAAATGGTGGCTATGGTGGAACTAGTCCTGGAGGCTACCATGCTTAGCCTTCCAGTTAGCCCATTGGAGGACCCCCTACATCCATACCCAGAGGTGCCTGATCCGACTGGAAAGAAGAAGCATAAATTCATCATAGTACTCTTTCAAAGAAGACTTCCTCTTTCCTTTCTATTCCGCGGGTGTAATTAGACCTTTCTCCTCTTTTTGTTTGTTGGAATTGTAAGATCAGAAGTTGGTAAGTGCCGTGATAAAGGGCCTACACCAGTGGGCCGAGATGATTGATTAGTGGGAGCAGAGAATTCTCCGGCTAGAGGCGTTCCTAAGCTAATCAAGCGCTACTACCGCACAGGCCTAACAAGACCACGAGGAGGCTGCTGCCCTCAGTTTGGAGTTGGCTGAGCTGAATGAGAGGTTGAGGAGGCTGGAGACTCATGCTATTGAGGCTGAGAAGCTAGCAAACGAACTTCGTATAAATAATGCCAAGCTTAAGGGCGAGATGACCACTCATTTGTGTCTAGAGGAGGTGAGCCAGGCACTGAATTCCAGACTTTGGGAAGACGTTCACCCCTACAGACGAATTGTCACTATGATGGTCCCCGACGTTCCAGTTGGCTTCCTTGACCCCAGGAACCACATGGCTCTAAAGCGCAACTACCTGACCAACTTCTCCCAAGGTGGAGGGGAGCCCTCCTCGTGTCTTCTAAGAAGCCCCCTACACTAGCAGGGACACTTTTTGTATTTTTGGATTTTATTTTTTTCTCTCTTGTATCAGCCGTTTGTACAGGAATATTCATTAATGAAAACAAAATCATTTCATAAATGTGCTAATTTCTCAATCTATGTGCTCTCTTGTTTTTCCGCACTAGCAGACCGACCAGGCGTGCTTACTTTTGTATCTGGGACTCATGTTGCATTGGGGTCACCGCATGGCTGGGCCAGTTGTGACTTCATCTCTGACTGTCGTAGACTAACGGCACGTGGCCTAACAAAATGATGTGACATCTGTCATTATGGCACTGCAAGCAAATTCGTCCAGGTGAGGACACGCAACACTTCACACAGAAGCAATGCAACCCTTCGAATTCTATAGCGGCATCGTTTTCAACAGGAGTTTTGCCTACTTGAGAGTGCATCTCCTTCAATTTTGTCCACCACTAGCCCTCACAGTCCCTCCGCTTTCACCATTACTGACGGAGACATGATCGATATTCCAACTTTGTTTAGTTTGGAACGGAAAGTGTCGTCTTCCCCTTCGTCAGAACCCTCCTCAGAAGGGGGGAGTAGCGACAAGCGGATGTAGACCCAGAACAACGATAAGGACTCTGATGATGGGGGTCGCTGTCGAGGAATAACACCACCCGGGCCTCCCACAACTCAAACTCGAGGGTGTCTTGAGAGCGGTACTATGCCCTAAGCCTGTTGGTTCCTCTCACAAGGTATGTTTGTTTCGTTGCGTAGTTGCACAAATAACTGCTGGTCGTTCCCCTTCGCTAACTCCTTTTTAACTTGTCAACCTATGAAGATGCCCCGCGGGTTACACAAGTTTTTGTCTTCGTAGGGAGACGAAATTGCTCGTATGTTACGGGCTTAGACCGATCTCGTGGCAGAGTTGATGGAGCGTCGAGTTAGCGTCGCAAGTTAAGACACACTGCAAAGTCAAGCACAAGCTAACTACATCGACCAGATTCTACTGGAGTCCGACGCCAGGCTACAAGAAGTTTCTGGAGCACATGCCCGGGCCATGGAGAGGATAGTGACGCTTGAAGACGAGCTGAGGATGAGGTTTCACTCTGAGGAGGTGGCTATAGAGGAGCGGTTCCATGCGGGGATCCATTTCAGTAGAACGATCGTTTCCTTGGTGGACCCTCATTTCCCTGTCGGCATTTCGGATTCAAGGAATGCTATAACTTATCTCCGATCGGAGTCGATCGGATACCAGGTCAGGCATGGCCGGAGGCCTATGCCATGTCCTCCAAGGGATCATCCGTCTTCAGGTAGTCACCTAGATGAATCATAGGCGTAGATAACTTCTTGTACACATGGGGCATTCAAATGCCCCTAAAAGCATATTTGAGCCATTTGATGCCGCCCTGTGCGTTGTATATTTTTATAAATATAAACCGGCAACGTATCCTCCTCTTTTCTTTAAAGACGTCATGGTTTTGGATGGCAGCGCCTTGATTGTAATCCTGGGCGTCGTGCCTATTCTTGGAGTGTGCGGCATTCTTTCACGCTTAACTCTGATTTATTGACCACTGCTAACTGATGATGCTATCTCCTGTGAGAAGAGGTTGTCGCACGCATGTTGTGAAAGCCTGCTAAGGTTTTTTGTTCGACCGTGAACAGGCTAGTTGGCATTAGACCAAGGCTTAATTTGATCGTTCATGGGCCGCTCGGTATGAGACTAAGGTTTAATCCAACATTTTATAGGCCACTCGATTTGGGACCAAGATTTAATTCGACCACTTTCGCGTCACTTGGTATGAGACCAAATTTTAATCCAACAGCTTACAGGCTACTCGGTATGGAACTAAGGTTTAATTCGACAGCTTACGTGCTACTTGGTATAGGACAAAGGTTTAATTGCAGGTGATCGAAAGCCCACCCAACTTAGGGGTAGTATAGATCGTCTATTTTCATACAATTTCACGCAAGCATTCACATGTGAAAGAGAAATAATAGAAACAACAGAAATACGCAAAAAATGAATCATTTTATTAAACGTGATACAATATTACATGCAATCTCTAGCGCACGCATGACCTACCTCGGCAAGGTACGAACCTTATTGGTAATACCTTTTCAGATGGACGGCATTCCATGTCTTTAGAACCAATGTGCCGTTTTGGGTTCAAAGTTCGTATGCTCTGTTTTGCAAAACGGTTGAGATAAGGAACGGCCTTCCCAATTCGGGAAAAGTTTGTTCCTATTGGCTATCTTACCCGTGGCTTCTATGTTACATAGGACTAGATCTTCCACCTCGAACTGTCGCACCTTTACTTTTTTGTTGTAATACCAAGCAACTCGCTATTGATAGGAGGCTGTGCGCATCTTGGCCGCATCCCGTGCTTCCTCTAACAGGTCTAAGCACTCTCTGAGCAGTTGAGAGTTTCCAAGTGGGTCAAACTCCTTGACCTGGAGACTCGAGAGCTCGATCTCGACCAGGATTACAACCTCAATTCTGTAGCACAGACCGAAAGGTTTCTAGCACATTTGCTTTTTGGGCATTGTCCAATATTTGCACGACACAAAGAGCAGCTCATCCACTAAAGAACCCCCTATATCTTCCACCTTGGTCTTCAGCCTGTGCAGTAGTATCCAGTTGATGACCTCCACTTGTCCATTTATCTACGGATATGCTGCCAAAGTGTAGACCAACCTACTACCCAAATTAGTGCAATACATAGTGAAGAGCTTGCTAGTGAATTAAGTTTCGTTGTCAATCACGATGACCTCGGGAATCCCAAACCTGTAAACTGTATTCTACTAGATGAATTCTGTGACATTTTACTCGGTAATTTGGGTCAATAGGAGGGCCTTAACCTACATTGTGAAGTAGTTGATGCCCACCACGACAAACTTTCTCTGTCCTGACGTAATAGGAACCGAGTCGAGAATATCGAGCCCCCATTGCGGGAATGGCTAGGGTACCTGAAACGCTCTCAATTTCGTTGGCGATTGATTGTAAAGGTTGCCATAGAGTTGACAATTCTCGCACCTCGTTTTGAATTCAACGGCGTCCTTTTTCATCGTCGACCAGTAGTATCCTTAGCGCATTACCATGAAGGCTGGGTTCTTGTTGCCGACGTGTAACCTACAAATTCCGAGGTAAACCTCGCTCAACACATAGTCATCCTCCTCCAGTGTAAAACACCAAAGGAAAGGGGTCAAATACCCTCAGTGGTATAGCATTTTGTCCACAATAGTATACCAGTTGGTCATCTTCTTTATGAGCTTGGCCTTGTCCGAATTTTCGGGCAGGGATCCGTCTGTGATGTACTTTCAGTAGGGTAACATCCAATTTTTACCGTCGGGGACTTGCATCGCTTCTTACTCTTCGATGCTTGGAGAGGTTAAGACCTCCCTCAAGTCCCTGCAGTACTATTCCAAATTCTTTCCGCCGCCATTGTAAGTTGTTTAGCCTTCCAATTTTCAACCTTGGGATGTGAACCACGTCAAACTTGTCAAACATTTGGATCACACTTTCCGCCTTAATCAGGTATATCGCTAGCAGTGAGTTGGATGCCTCAAAACTTCCACGAATCTAGTTGACGGCCAACTCTAAATCACTATAGACAATCAAGTGTCTAGCCAAGCATTTCTTAGCAAGTCACAATCCTATGATCAGGGCTTTGAATTTGGCCACGTTAATGGTGGCCGAGAACTCAAGTTTCAAGGAGCATTTCACTTCGAACCCGTCAGGTATCCTCGAGATCACTCCAGCCCTACTGCCCAAGTTTATTAACAAGCCATCCATGTAAAGAACCCAATCTGGTACTTCAATTCAGAGGTCGACGCCGCTGGCGTACTTTGTATTGGGAATTATAGTCGTGGTCTCGACAATGAAATCGACCAGCGCTTGCCTTTTAATGATCAGCCTAGGTTAGAATTCAATGTCGAACTCTTCAAACTCGATGGCGCACTTAACCAGTCGGCTTAAAATATCAGAATTTTGTAAGATATGCTTTAACAACTGGCCGATCAGGACAATTATCTGGTGCGCGTGGAAATAGAATAACAGTTTTCTGGCCGAGAAGATAAGCGCCAACACAATCTTCTCGGCATTGGGGTAACAAATCTCACTGCCGGTCAATGTTTTGTTGACATAGTGAACCAGCCATTGTGTGTCAAACTCCTGATGAAACAAGACGGAGCTCTGTGCCACTTCTGAAATAGCTAAGTACAGGTATAGCTCCTCACTCTCTCTTGGCGACGTTAGGAGAGTTGGGCTGGCTAGGTACTCTTTTAGTTTATCGAAAGCGACCTGACATTCCTCCGTCAATTGGAATCCATTCGCCTCCGTCACCCTCAAGATCGTAAAGAAAAGAAGGTTCTTGTCTCCAAACTTGGCCAGAAAATGCGAGAGGGCTACCAATCACCCGGTCAGCTTCTAAACATCCTTTATATTCCGTGGCCGGGTCATATCAATTAGGGCTTTTATCTTTTTTGGGTTTGTCTCGATTTCTCATTGAGAGACGATGAAAAGTAAGAATTTCTTGGATGAGACACCAAAGACACACTTAGAAGGGTTCAACTTCATCTGGTGTACTCGAAGCACCTCAAAGGCCTCAATGAGATCGTAAATATGGTCGTCGGTGGTCTTACACCTCTATATTCTGGCTGATCTACTTCTCGAATATTTTGTTCACAAGCCTTTGATAAGTGGCGCTTGCGTTTTTCAGATCGAATGGTAAAATCTTATAACATTAGGTCCCCAGGTCGGTCATGAAGGAAGTGTACTCCTTGTCTTCCAAGCTCATCCGGATTTGGTTGTAATCCGAGTAGGCATCCATGAAACTCAATAGTTCAGGCCCACAAGTAGAGTCCACTGGCAAGTCGATTCTCAGCAATGGTGAAGTCAACACGCATATGTCATTTTCCATTACTCTTTTGGATGAGAACTACGTTGAAGAGCTAATTTAGGTACTGGACTTCCTTAATAAATTCAGCGTTTAGCAACTTCTTTGCTTCCTCCCAAATGGTTATTAACTTTTCAATAGAGCGGTTTCTCCACTTTTATCTGATGAATTCATGGTCAGGATCGAGATCCACCTTATAAACTATTACTTTGGTCGAGATTCTAGGAATGTCGGTGGGCGTCCACGTGAAGACATCTACATTATGCCTTAAGAAGCTTATTAGCTGGTCATGCAAGCGTCTGTTGAGCGAGCCCCCTATCTGTATGCCTTTATCTGGGTTGTCCAGATCAAAGGGCACAATGTTGGTGGCCTTACCAGATTGCACCTGTTGTAGAGTTATTTCATCTCGATGGTCTAGATCATCTGCCGACCTGTGACGCCATTCGGGTGATTTGTGGTAGGTAATTTGTTCGACTGGTTACTTACTCGCCCAACATTTTGCCAATACCGCGTACTGTTAGAAATTTTATTTTTAGGTGGAGTACTGATATTACGGCCCTGAATGCCACCAAGCATTGTTGGTCGAGTATGCCGTTGTACATGGAAGGTAAGTCGAGAACCATGTAGGTGAGCGCGCGACTTGCTGTTCTTGGGTACGTGCCCAATGTGACCTCTAGTCTGATGGTCCCTTGGACGGCCACTAGTTTATTTTCCAATTCATATAGTGGCCCTTCGGCCGGTTTTAATTAACTCTTTTTTAGTTCCAATTTGAAATAAGTATCGAGGTAAAATAAATCACGGGAACTTTCATTATTGATAAAAACTCGTTCCAGCTGGTAGTCTACTGTACCATCTGAAACGAGGATGGATACAACCAGCGGGTTAGTATGGAGAGAGATTACATGTGCCATATCATCGCAACTAACACTAATAACATCATCTCCTACCCTCTACTTCTTATACCCAGTCGCCTTTCGTGACGGTTCGTGTTGTTAGCCTTGGGCGGCTTAGTGGTCACCATGTTGACCTCCCTGGCCGCGACCCGGTTCCTCGGTTGCTACTACTGCTCAGGCTTGTCCTTGCCCAAGGGATTGAGATTCTATCCCGAGTTCCTCAGGAACTTAGTGAGGTGACCCTTATGGATCAGTTCCTCGACTTCTCTCTATAGAATTCGATAATCTTCTGTGCTTTGACCAAAAAATCGATGGAAGTCATAGTACTTCATTAGATCTCCTCCCTCCGGGTTCTTCATCGGCTTTGGCCATTTCACGAACTTTTCCTCTCGGATTTGTATGAGGACATTCATCTGAAAGTCATTCAATGGACTCAGGTCTAAGGGCCTGAACTCTCTCCGTAACGGCGCCACTGTCCTGGGCTACTTCCTTCGAGGGTTGTCATAGCCCCCATTCTTCCTTTTTTCATCCGCAGGCAAGGAGCGAGAATGGTCAACTCGCTCTTGGTGTTTCGCTGAATTGGCTTCCTCCATCGCTATGTAGACTCGAGAAACGGACTCAAACTCCCGGAAGGCCTGTGGGGCCATGTGGGCTAAATACTTAAAAAAGTCACCCGGATCCAGAATAGAAACAAAACTTGTAATATTTTGGATCCTATTTGGATTATTTTAATTTAATTGTAATTTTTGGGTATTTCAGATGCGATAAAAATAATTTAAGATATCGTAAAATTTTTGGTAATGATCGGAGGTGCGGAGTGGTGCCCGGGGTGCACCCGTAATATTGTCCGGATGACGAGTTTGATTTAAAAATAAAAGAAAGTTATATATA
>JAODPA010066018.1:0-10982 GCA_025585075.1 Nepenthes mirabilis | reverse complement strand
CATATGATAAAAATCATATAAATTTTTATTTTTCTTTAAACTTTTCTATAGTCAAACAGTAATCCAGTTAGGCCAACTATGGATTTCCTAATCAAAGCTTCTAAACTTTCAAAAAATATTTGAATGAAAGAGACTCTTTTAAGTTTGAAATCAAAAAGGGGCCTTAAGTTTGATGGGTTTGCTTTTGAGTGAAAAAGAACGGAAATATCCTAAGCAATTACTACCTTACATCTATCTACCCTTTTGAAAGAATAGGAAGCTGATTAGATAAGATAAGCTTAGAACTCTTTTGTTTTTCATTTTGTTAAATAAGGAGTCCCCTTTATTGTTCATTTGTACATATGAAGGGTTACTATGTTGTCAATTAACGAGGGGGTTACTGTATTATTAACTTATGTTCTTATTTTATAAAAATATCCATACCAACTTAGAGTAGGAATACCAATATTAAGTACAATATGAGAACATGACATTCATACATATTGAATAAAAAGATTTGAGTTTACGTTAAATAAGTTTATGTTATTAGCTAGTCGATATATTTATAATACAAAATTATCGTATCGTATATTGTGTTGACATGTTAATATTAAAATAACTCGATATGGCATGATTGATAAGTTATCAGGTTTTTAGAATTATAAAATTAATATGGTTAGTACTCATTTATTTATTATTATTTTTGAAGGTGAGATTCACTAGTGTTTCTAGGCATAGTAGGATGATTTTGAAGGTAAGGTTCATATGATATTTACATGAGAGTCGGCCAATAATCCGTCAAAGGTCGATAGTGTGATGCATGATGAACACTTAAGTGACGTATGTGTAATTTATTCAGAAAGGTCACGTCTAATACTCACCTGAAAGACATTTGTGTGCCATTTGTGCAGCGAAGTCGTGCGTGATGCGTCTCTGACCAGCATGCGTCACTTTCGATATGAAATCGCATCGAAAAAGATTTTAGGATATTTAAAATTATTTTCTCACATAAAAGACACCACACAAAGATAAAGATGAGAAAATGAGAGAAGATGAAGAGGTTCTCTAATGTTGGTTTTAAGAACGTGTTTTTGTTTGATTGCTATTATTTTACGGTATATTTTTTTATGGGTTGTTAAGAGTGTTAAGATGGTTGATATTCAACCATTTTTCAATCAAGTTAATGGTAAAAAATTTTCAAATAGAATTATTTATAACTGATACTATTATTATAGTAAGGTTGTTTAAAATTTGTCATATAATTTTTTTCGTAATTAAAAAAGATTATTCACTTTAAAAATATTATACATTATTATATTTGTACTCACAAGTTTAATTATTGACATTTGACGGGAGGTTTAAATTTATTTCATTATATCAGGTTGTATATGTATTAGTTCAATCCCAGCAAATAATATCAAATAATTGGTTTTTTGAGGGAGCAAAAACTTTCATTTGATGGCAACAGCAATAAGGAGTTTGACATTATGCGTTATACAATTTAATAAGTAAGATGGTTTTATTCTTTGATAAAAAAGAATAAAGAATATTTTAACCCAAGAATAAACGGTAAAAACACTTCGAAGTAAGGTGAATAAGCTGAATAAAATGAAGAATGTGAAATGAAAACATATGAGAAATTTTACTAATTGTACGATTAAATTGTATATCACGAATAAAACACTTCAAGAAATCATAGATTTATCAAATCTGATAAAGGTTTGGAAGAAATTTGAGGGTAGGTACCAATCCAAGTCTTTGATAATAAGGTCACATGTGGAGAAAAAGTTCTATGGCCTTCAATCGTCCGAAAAAAAAAGTTTCGAGAAGTAATTAAATACGTTTAATTGGATTTTGACGCAGACATTGACACTTGATCAGAGGACAAGGCATTGGTATCATTAGCTTCTTTATCTATATCGTATAATCATATTGTCATGATATTATTGTTTGAAAAAACACACTCAATCTTGATAAGGTAATAATTTTTTACTTATAAATGAGTTTAAGCGAAAGAAAAGCATTGAAGTTTCGAGGAAGTCGAGTCTCTTCGTATCCATTGTGGTTAGAGATGTGAAAAATCGAGGGACTAAGGTTGGAAATCAAAGATGAGCAATAGTTGATTTAATTTTCAAGATATGGAATACTTCCATTATAACAAAAGGAGTTATATTAAGTGGAATTAATTTAAGAGAAAGCAAGAAAAGAGGGTGGTGGCAAGCGTCAAGAGAAGAGGGATTGTGATAAAAATAATCGAACATTTATTACTATTTACGAAAACCTTCTAGTTATCCATACGAGGAAGATACGGAGCTTTCCGAGTTAGGAGATAATTTGGTTGATGAACAGCAGTTTCTTGCATCATACATTATCAAGGAAGTCCATCTTTACCAAATATATGCCGAGGGATTATGGCGTATTGGATATAAGTAACGATGGCTTGTTAAGGGTTGTTAGTGTCGAGACATTAGTATGCGAATAAGTAATAAGATAAAACTCGTGTTGAAGGACGTGTGACATGTTTTAAATTTACGGTTAAACGTAATTTTAATCGAAAAGCCTGACAAAGAGAGCTAAGATGTAAAAGAAACTCACATCGAAGGCACCTTTTCAACCGGGTGTCCTAGTCGTATGCTGCTAATGAGATGGAGGAGGCTGAAATGTTGATTCGGAAGCAAGGGGTTTCACCAGTAGGAAACCCATTTTTCAAGAGATGGAAATGAACAGTAACCCTATTCAATGGACCCTTACTAAAGAAATTGATGATGCAGTTGCTTAGGACGGTGACTTCACCATCGATTTCTCTGCGGATTGTAGGCCCTCATCATCTTTGAAAATCTGAAAGGTAAACTTGCCAAAGATTGGGAATTTTATGTTATTATCAAATTATATAGTAGACCACTTGGATACCGTACTTTGTGTGAGAAAATCCCCATATTATGGAACCCAATCAGTAACTAAAAAATGATAGATATGGATTTTAATTATTTTCTTGTGAGGTTCTCGAATCCTATGGATTTCTCAGAAGTCTTTTCCAAAAGGCCTTGGATGAATTTTCACTACTACTAACTATTCAACCCTGGAGGTCTGATTTCAGGCCAACCAATAAATCCATGGCCTCTGTGGTTTTCTAAATTAGAATACCTAGATTATCTATTCACTGTCATGGGAAGGTTGTCCTCGGTGAAGTGGGAAGATGATTGGCTAACCTGTCGACATATACCTAAATAACTCAACAGTTGATAGGGAGAGATTTGCTAAGATTGCAGTCAAAATTAACCTGAACATCTCCCTTTGAACTAAGATAACTGTGAACAATAATGTGCTTAAAATAGACCACAACGGATTACCTAGAATATGCTTTGAATGTGTTCAGCCAGATACATTCCAATGGAATGTCATCAGGCTAAAGAGAAGATATTACTGTAAGTGAAGACAACACTGAAAATTCAATTGGGGACACACGTTTTACTAGCTCTAATACTAAGGGAAATATGGAGCATGAATGTATACCCCAAGGAGACAAAAATGGAATCTTAGGAAACCAGAAACCAAAGGGAATTTAAAAAGCAAAATCATTAATGAAAACAGAAACACAGGAACTAGACACACTACCCTGAAGGCCCAAAATAAGGAGGATAATCAAGCATCTCAAGAAACTAATTACTAGCCCTAAAAATGGCAAACTAAAGCTTAAATTGGCCTCAGTCCAATTCAAATTTTGAAGCAACCTCCCTGCACCCTTTATGCTCTGAATAAAAGGACATCAAACAGACCTCACGCATATTGGAAAAGCCAAAACACATGGCCAATATGAATCTATAACTACTACCATACACAAAAATATAGACAAAGGCACCACCTCGATCGCAAACTTAACCATATCACTATGAATTCAGATAATCCCTTGGTACCTACCCTGTACACTCTTGACCTTGGCCTCATGAAAAGATGGAACCCTCCCCCTCTATCATTGATGATTGATGACCCGCTAGATTAAACACACTCACTGCATTCAATAGTTTGGTGAGATGGATGTGTATTTTTAAGTGTTTGACAATAGAAGGACTTGACAAATGGAACTCGAAGTACCAAGATAATATACAGGACATGGATGGGTGATCTATTCAATCTCGTAACATGGTTTTCTTATGTATTGCATCTCTTAGAATTGCCACAAGCGTGGTTAGGGATGGATTGAAAAATGAGTTTGAAGAGTAAATTCGTGACCATGAACCCCATATTGTTGCCATTTTGAAACCTTGAGTCAGCAGACCTATAGAATGAGTTTTAATGGTGTGGCTATCAGCGAAGCACTAGGCTTTGCCGAGAGGGATTTGGGGATGTGGCATGAAGGGGTTGGTACCATTAATATTATTTTTGTTAACAATTAGGTTATCCATATTGGAATTAGAAAATCCCCTGATAACCAAGTTTGGATTCTCTCCTTTGTATATTCTAGGCCCAAAATTCAGCATCGTAAAGCCCTGTGGGAAGACCTCAATAAATTCGCCCTTCTGAACTCACACCCTTGGTGTATTATGATTGATTTCAATGATATTTTTATAGAAAATGAGAAGCAAGGAAAAAAATTGGCATAAGTAAATGTATCCAATTCCAGTTGTGGACATAATAGTGTAGTCTTTTAGATATTGATTTCAAAGGACCTAAGTTCGCTTAACGGAATATGAGAAGCCAACCGAGTTCCATTAGGAAAAGGCTCAATAGAGCCTTGGCAATTTCTGATTGTAGATGCAAATTTAGTGAAGTTTCATTGATAAACCTTATTAGATTATCGTCTGACCATTGCTCCATTCATCTCAACACTAATGATTTTTAGAAACATGCTCATCACCTCAAACCCTTTTAGCTTAATGGTTCACGAATTAGCTACCTGAGGTATAGAGAGTTCATCAACAACTTTTCGAAAAGACATTAGAAAAGTGTGATAGACAAACTACAAAGAATAAGGGATTTTCTTCAAAAATAGACTAAAATCACTTTTGGTCACATTTTCCATGAAAATAATAAGTTGAGTGCCATACTCAAAGGGGTCCAAGAAACTTTTTCTAGAGCTGATTCCATTAGACCCTGTAATATTGAAGTTGAGATTATAATGAAATGCAAAGATATCTTGGATAGAGAATATATTCACTAGCACAAAAAATCGTAATTGGATTGATACACCCATGGTGAAAGGAATATTAAGGTTTTCTTTCCCCCTATAATCAATGGGAGACATAATTACAATACTACCTTTATGGATCACAATGGTGTATGGTACAATAATAAGGAAAAGTTCAAAAAAGATGGCAATTGACTATTACAAAGGGTTGTTCTCAGACACAGACGTGGACAACCGGGAGGATTTTACGGCCAATTGGCCATGCATGGAAGCCTCCAACACTTGTTGCCTTGCTTATACACCCATTAAGTTAAAGAGGTCCTTTTCTCAATAAATCATTTCAAATCCTCTTGTCCCAATGGCTTCCAAGGTATTTTTTTCAGAATACTTGGGACATGATTTAAAAAGATCTCCGTAAACTTGTATGTAAGGTTTTCTCCTCTTGTGCCTTACCCTCAGGCATCAATTGTATGATGTTTATTCTTATTTTCCAAATTATCTCACCTGAATTACTTAATCATTTCAAGCCCTTCTCATTATGTAATATTGTCTATAAAATTATTATTAAAGTTAGTGGCCGAAGGATCAGGCCTTTACTTAACATTCTCATCAGTGTGGCCCAAGCAAGCTTCATCCTTGGCCAAACTCCCACGATAATATTCTTATAGCACAAGAGATTATGCATACTATTACCAAAGCCAAGGGTAAAAATGTATAGATGTGATGAAGATTGACTTTATCAAATCTTATGGTAAAGTTAGATGTATCCTTAACTTCCATAATTTTCCTCAAGGCCTCATTAATCTTGGAATGTATTTCATTGGCTTTGTTTTGTCCTTTGGAATGGGAAAATTGTTAAAATCTTTCAACCCCTCACGTAGGCTCAAACAAGACAATCCTCTTTCCCCTTATATTTTGATGCTTCGCAGCGAAAGGCTCGTTTAGCTCATTAATCATTAAGTCTCCGAAGGGGCTTGGAAGCTAGTGAAAGTTCGCAGAAGTGCCCTGCCATTTCTCATCTTTTATATACTAATAACCTTTTGCTCTTTGCAGATGTGACTAAAAAGTATGTCGGCACTATTATGAACATGCTAGACATGTTTTGTTCTGCTTTTTGCCATTGTATTCATGCCAATAAATCACATAACTTCATTTTTCCTTGTATTCAAAAGGACTTGACTAGATAACTCGGGGAGACACTTGGGTAGATATTTGTCAATGAGTTGTCAAACAGTTAAATAGATACTTGGATATTAACCTTATCTATTTATGGTAAGATTTTTTTATATCATTATCATAAAATTATTGATTATATTAGCAAATGACTCTTTCATTAGAAATCCAAATCTGTCTACACTGGGAATAATATTCTTATCCAAAATGTGGCCCAATCTATTCCATTTTATGCTATGTAAACTCAAGCTTTAAATGAAGAAACTTGTAGCCATCATGATTGTGTCAAGCAAAACTTTTTTGGAGGAGAACACAAGGCCTATCTGATTAATTGGGATAAAGTTTGTAATTCAAAACAAATCAATGGGCTAGGTCTAAGGAATAGCTATAATACAAATCTGGCACTATTAGGCAAAATTGAATGGGATCTCACAAAAGGATCCAATAAACTATGGACCCCAATCATTAGGGCTGAATACCTTCGTAAAAATGACTTTCTCACGGTGAAACATCAACCCTATTGTAAGATATCGATTTTCAAAACGTAGTAATATGAGTAATTAAATTAAAATAAGTGAATCGATGTCTTAGGACACGGAAGGAAGTAGATCGAAGGCCGAAAACCCGGAATTGGTGAAATTGAGAACCGATATTATAATCTCGAAATATTAATCCATAAATATGATTCAGGTTTTAAATGATGGTAATTTTGGGGTATTAAATTAATATAGTCACAATTAGACTTGAGATATGTGGAAGGATATGTTTTGGAGTCAGATATCGGGCGACGAGCGCCGATTCCAGCGCTGGGGCGCCTGCTGCGTGCCGCGGACCGTGCTTGAGTGCCGGTCCGCGTAAAAGCCGCATGTGGGCTTTTATATCGGTTGCGGAATGCAAGTGGGGGAGACAAAAACAGAAGGTTTTGGGTAGAGAGAGAGGGAGGGAGGGAGAAGAGAGAGAAATGGGCAAACGAAGGCCCTCGGGTTCAATTTCGGTTTTGAGCAAATTGGAGAAATCGTAGATCGGGTCGATGCAAGTGTATCCATACCCTTCTCTTCTGTTCTTTCTAATTTTCGTTCAATCCCTTTGGGGTATTATTATCTCAATTTTTGACCCATGCGTGTATATATGATACCCATAATTTAATTATGCATATATATGAATTTCATGCCTGAATTTTTGGATTTCAACAGATTTCCGTACTCAAACCCTAACCCCGTGCCTGGGTAGTTTCGAACTCTAATTTTTGGATCTTTTACATAAATTTGGATTAGAATATCATTATCTATATGATATATAAGTTAATTTATCGATTGGGTATTTTATTTGGTAGTTTTAGATATATTTTTGTTCGTCAAAACCGTAGGATGCGTTCTAACCTCATTTAGTCATTTACTTCAAAAAGTATGCATAAATTGACTTGAGATTTCGAGAATCGTCTAATTTGCACAACTGGTTACTGTTCACTTGCGGAAATTGTCCATCCAAGCCTCTTTGGTAAATTTTACATAATTCTCATGCTATTTAATTGTTAATTAAGTCGCATATATATTTTCATATGTTTAATTGTTTATTCCGAAAAATATATTCATTAACCAATTGTGAAGGAAATATTGTCCGGAAGTCTTAAAGTCACGTTTGGCTTATGGTAGTAAGAGTTTCTACCGTTCTCATGCATTATGATGTTTATGTATGCGAGTTAAGTCATGAGAAGATTTAAATTCGAAAGAAAAATAAAAATCGTGTAAGTATTTGGAAGAAAATTTCACAATCAGATATATAATTGATTTGTTATCCCTGATGGAGAAGATTGTGAAAGAAGTATGGTGGATCTTCCCTTAAAGAATGAGAAGTCATGAAAATAGGACCACGAATTTATATTACGGAGGGTAATATCCTTAGACATGCCATCAGTATTACAGTAGAGGTTTAAGGATTATCTTGGCCGCATATTATAGCGGGTGATATTCTTAGCAAGCCTTATGATATTATTGTGGAAGAACGAGGAATTGCCTCAGGGCCCCGATGGACATAGGGGCATATGTGATGGTCGAGTAGTTGTAGGCCTAAAATATAACTGATATGATAAATGAAGGTCGAGTACTTACAAGTATAAAATGTAACCGTTATATTTTAGAATGTGTAGAGTAACACATTCTTTTCCTCGTTTTCTTGCACATTTAGTTAGTAAGGCTTATTGGTCATAGTATGCAAATATAAGTAATTATGTATAATTTATATCTCAAAGAGAAGAAAGATAAAACGTGAAAAGCTAATTGTGCCCCAAAAATATAATCGATCATGTCTTATATTTACGTATTCTCATTATACTCGTATAGCCCCCTCCGGTTTTACTTTGCTTATATTGCTTACTATTTTGATTATATTTCACTTGTTGAGCTTTTAGCTCATTCTTGATTCTCCTTATCTCCAAATTAGTACAGGTCTATTAAACCCGATAGGACAGTGTAGAGATTCAAAGTGGTCTAGGTTTAGATTTGGAAGATCATGTCAAAAACTTATAATTTGTAATTTTATTTATATTATGAAAAAATTATATATATATTTATATTTCTTTTGGAATATTAATGTATATTATATATAAGGCTGATGATCAGATAATTTAGCATCTGTTGTTGTTTGGATTTATTATGTTTCTGTAAGTTATTATGGTTTGTAATAGGTGCCTAGTGGCATCTTTCTTTGACCAATATTGTGTTTAGATACACAGTGTTGGAGCCACAAGTTATATATTGCAATTGGATTCTGCGTAATTTTGTGTGTTATTGATGTCGGTTGTTAAAATTATTTGAATGTGTTTTGTATTGTATAGGAGATTGTACAGATTTTTATATTTACAGATATTCGTATTTCAGACGAAATTTTATTGGATTTTTGGCAAAACAATACAGCCCGTCACACCTGTACTTCCTATATTTAGAGGGATGCCATCAAAACTAGACAGCTCATTTCTCATGGTACTAAGTGGATTATTAGTGATGGTAAGAAAAATAGATTTTGGAAGGGCAAATGGATGAGTAGGAAGACACTTATTCACAAAACTTTGAGTAATGTCGCTGTGCAGAATTTGAAAGCAAAAGTTTTGAAGCTTATCCTCATGATTGGTCAATTAGACTAGCCTCATATTAAAAATATGTTTCATATTGATCAAAAACATTCACATACCCAATAACCAGGGCATGGACAATAAGGTAATCTGAGACAGTCCATTGGACAATTTCATTGTTAAATTGGTTCACAAGCTTCTCCGGAAAATAAACCCCCTAATATACATCATTTATGGAAAAACATTTTAAAAATTATTTTTTTTTTCAAATTTTAAAGTATTTACTTGGTTTATCCTAAAAAGCACGATCCTAACCAATCTATAATTAGAAAAAGAAAACATAATTAGCTCATAAAATGCTTAAGTTATAATAAATCATAATTAGCAACCCATCCTTTCATAGAATGTGGTAGAATCAAGCACATATAGGAGAGCACATTATTAGTCAAGAAATTTTCACTATCCCTGTCACAACATGGACATTCAGGTACCTTTTCTCCGAGTCTTTTAATTTTAATAACTGTATCTTTACAACAATTTTGCGGTCTATTTGGATTGAAAAAAATAAAATTAATTTTGAAGAGACATAAGAAAATCTTTATTAGAGGAGAAACATAATCAAACTTGCCGAGTAACTCGAAAGTGGAACCTTCAAGTGGATTGCTCCCCGAAATTTCGGTTTAAAATCAAAATTAATGCTAACACAAATGTGAAAAACTACTCAATTACTGGAACTATTAAAAGAGATGAGTATGAAATATTGTTTTTCAAATTTTTAAAATTCTGTGTAATCACATGTATCTTTACTCTAGAATTTAAAATTGTCTGACTCGCTTTGAAAATTGCTTAGTATCGAAGTTTTGACAAAGTTTTGATTGAGATGGATTAAGAAACTATGGCGCCATCGCTTTCTCGAAACCTAGCTATAAATTATTCAAATAGAGGAACTAATTTTTACTACAAAAGATGGATGGAAATAAGTTGGCAATGCAAAATTTTGTTTGAATATGGGGATAGCAACTAGGGCTGACACCTTGCTAAATTAGGCCTTAATTTAACACAAGAAATCTATGTTTGGAACGTTTTTCTATTTATTAATAGCAATTTTATCATAATTGAAGCGCCAAACAGTGGTGTTTTATGTGTTAGGTTTGACACCCGGATCCACTCGATCCGATGGTAATGGAATACCCGAACTCCATCATCGTCAGCCACCATATAGTAGGAACAATGAATATAAGAGATGCACAATAATTTTTTTACGTGAAAACTCCTTTACAAATTCGATGGAAAAAACTATGGAGCACATAATCCACCAATAAATCCACTATGTAAAATAGTTATACAAACTCGGAGATAAAATACAAATAACCACCCTAACTACATAAGCCCTAAAAGAGAAAACGAAAAATAGAGTACGAGATTACAAATGCCTCACACTTTATATTTCACTTACTGCTCTCTTTCTTCCACTCTTCCTCTCCTCAATGTGATACTCTCTACTCTTTCATTTTATAAGAGTTGGTGAAATGACAACCGTCGTTTCAACTCCGCACTCATGCGGCCAGTGCACAGCGTCCCTGGTGCCAAGCACCCTTGGTAATTCTGTCACGAACTCGGACTAAACAGATTAATTTA
>JAODPA010066007.1:0-10983 GCA_025585075.1 Nepenthes mirabilis | reverse complement strand
TGTAGATAGGTATGTATATGGATATTTATGTTTGTTTATGTATGAATATATGTATATGCATGAGAACAAAGATGAAAAGGTGTTTACAGTTTGCATATGTTGCATTTAGGAATATATATGGGTATGTGTTTGGAGTTATGAATGTATATTGTATGTTGATTTTTACTGAGAGTGCTGATTATTTAATTGGAATCTTGAAAAATCATTTGGGTGGAATTCAAATAAAAGTGAGTGTTGTTAGCCTTAGAAGTAGGTGTCGCACGACAACAGTATGAAAGAATAGTTTAATAGTTGAATTAAGTAAAATATAGTAATCTTGGTCTGCATTTATCTTTTCTTTGTTCCGTGATAAATTCCTTTGTGTTAGATTTGATGGCGTGATTACGCTCTATGTCAACACCGAATGATAATTCCATCATTGTAGTTGCAAAGCCCTCTTTGCGTTATACTTGATGGTGTGAGTAATTGGATTATTGGCTTCTGACGGTTAAGATTAAGGATAGTGTATAAAAACACTAAGGAATCTGACCGAATAGGCGGTTATGATACTTTAACTTGGTCTACACTTATCCGATACTAATTTTCGTATTATTGTGATAATGAGATATACTGATTATTGTGAATGGATACTTATAGTCATATAACCATCGTAGGAAATGATATCAGGGATATCATTTGGCCAGGGGTATCACAGAAGATATCGGCATGCTACGGGTATAGACTCTGGGAAGATTATAGGGGTAGTTAGATATCATCGATAACTTCGTTGCACTTACCCAACCATTCAGGGCGTAAATACGCGGTCTTTGGTTCACGGTGGAAGAATAAGGTCCAAGAAAATTTATTATGATATTCAGTCATTGTTGATACCTTATGAGTTTGAAATTCGATAGAATCCATAAGTTATACTCGGTAGAATTAATGTGTCAGATTTTATGATATCTAAGTTCAGTAGAGTCCATGTTATTTATCGATATTTGATGTTTAGGTTATTCACGTTGACATTCGGACCAGGGAACCCCTGTATATCTCTTAATGTTGAATTCTGAGGGGTTTTCACATGTTATTGGCAATCTTATTATCTTTGTCATATAAAGATCCAGAGAGACCTGTCTTGCTTTTGGTTTGAGTCGTGTTTACGATGTGTTGTGACTTCTTCGATATAGTTAGATTATTATAGAAATATTGTAACAATTATAATCGAGATATTTATTGTTTATTAAGCGTTTTTTATCATTATCACTTGTTGGATTTTGGCTCACTCTTACGTTTTCTTGACTCTAGATTCAGTTGATTGTATAGTACAGACTGTGGGATCCTATTTTGACTATAAAAATTCGTGATAGAGAAGATAATGGAGATAAAGGCTGATGTGAAGAAGTTCTAAAAATAGTTCATCGATCAAGGTTTTATTTGGATATGTTATTGGCGTTGTATTCGCAAAATAATAATATTGTATATATTCATTATCTTGAAGGAATTTATTATGGAAATTATAATTATGATGTTAAATTTATGATAATGATTAAAATTTTAAGTTTTCTCATGGTCGATCTGAACTGGGTTGAGTGACTTGGATTCGGATCGTCATATTCTGGTAGTGTGGTTTGTATTGATTGGATAACCACTCTTTTTTACAGACATTATGAACAGGTTATGACTACTTTTATTGTTTTGGACAGATAACTCAAAGTGATCTTATTGTAATTATTATTTGTCTATTATTGATATTGTTGAGACTAGATGGGTATTTCGACAAGTCCAACCCAAACATTAGATATCATATTTGGATGTTCTTTAGGTGGATATTTATTTTGCGAATTTTTAAATTATTGATTATTATTTATATTGCCTACTTTTAGTCTGAATTCATGACAGTTAAAGCTCTACCTTATTCCCCAGATCCCCCGTTTTGGATTCTCCTCATTTTCAAATGGATTGGACGTAATTATAGTATTATTGCTAATTAGTGGAAATTTTCTAAAGAGATATGACTATTTATTATCTGAGTGATTTCCCTTTATAAGAATTAAATTGTTCAACTGTTTGATATATTTTAAATGTAATTCATGTCCAATAAGTGTATAATTACTTACTTGAATTAGCTTGCTAATTATAATGATCTTTCGGTTTATTTAACCATCCAAAAGGTTTAAATATCTAATTTAATTGACTGTTTAGCTATTTGGAACTTCGACCTTTGGTGTTCTTCATAGTGTGATCACTAAGTACTTTAGTAACTTGATTATTTAGCCAGATGCCTTTCTAATTTGGGCCCAAAAGTCGATTTATTCATACTTCTTTATGGCTTTATTATTTGCAAGTTGCATAAATCTGTTTGTCGAGTTTGTCTTATTTTAGATTATATCCAATACTAGCCCTTATATTTGGAAGCTAAATTTAAGCATCGAGTATGTAAGAATAAAAATCTAAGCAATTTGTTTTGAATATCATCTGAGTGCTTCTTCACAATTGAATCCTGATCAGTATATATTTATTACCATCTAGTCTTGTCTACTAGTGCTTGATTTCCTATATTAGTAACAATTTTTTTACTATTTAACTACTTTTTTTTTATCACAAAATGCTTTGTTTTATAGCTTACTTTTGGCTATAAAAGCACTATTGTCGTTCCATCTTCATCCCAATTCCCAAGTTTCACCATCCGATGGAATTACCCATTATTGATAAATTGGATAGAAGAGAGCTTGCCTAGATGCTTTTGCATTCCTTTGGGAAGTGTCCATGAAAGCTGGCTTGATTATTCTCTTTTATGTAAAAGATCATCTTAGTTTCTATTTTTTATACAATATTCTAAATCGGATTAGTTTTCTACCTAGGTAGTTGCTTTTAGTTTCTTACGCCATCCATTGTGGGGCATCTAGGCTCCTATTGGTTTCATAGGGCAATCATTTAGATTTAATGTCTTTTAGCTCATGTGTTGTGACATCTTCCTTTGGTTGATGTTAGTCAACCAAAATCGCTTGATTAGATGTTGCTATTGACAGAGGGGGGCGAACCTTTTGGACACTCTACTTTTGCTCATGAGATTCACCACTTTCTTCTTTTTTTCTTTATTTTGAACAATTTAAGGTATTTGATATAAAAATATATATTGTACATGAATATATCCATAAATAAGTTTGATTTTCACACTTGAATTGTAGCTGTCAATCTATTCATTTGTTATTTATGGACTTATATTCATTCGTATAGGATTATAAGTCATTGAAAATTTAGATTAATCAAATTATCTAAATAAAAATTTTCTTCAATTATTGGTATTGATACTTAGAATTTTATGGATACTAATTTGGAATTGACCTAACTATTTGGCATTTAGACAACTTGGATTTTAGACAATTCAAATTTTTAACAACTTAGCCTTCTGACAAATCAGGATTTTTAGATGAATAATTTCAACTTTAAATTATAAAAGTCTACACCACCCGTATCTTGAGAAAAGTTAGACTTCTAGAGTGTTATATTTTAACAATTAAATTCATAATGTCATAGTTCTGATGGATTCTGTAAATACAATGACTCGTATGTAATTTGTTTAATGCAGCATCAAGTGGTTTTTAAACTACACTATTTTAAAATCATTTCAATATATAGCGTTTTGGTTTTAAATTAAGAGGAGGAGGTGTAGCCATTAGGTATATGTTGGGCAAGCAATGCATCATTAAAATCAACATTATTGTTTGAAAAGCATTGTTTTTAATTTCAGTCACTCTTTCAAATTCCAATATCTTTCACTCATCTTTTTAACTCTAACTGTGTCTTTTTTCAGGCCATTTGTCAAAAAATGAACCTCCTGATTTGTTTGATTCTCTTACATTTATTCTCTCATGACACCACGAAGCACCTTAAAAAATGTTGTTGACATTACCTCTGCTAGTTTATGAATGATATATATGACATTTATGACAAGTATAATATTCCTTTTATTATTTCTTTTAGAATTCCTTCACCTAAAGGGAGGACTTGTTCTTTGAGAGATTGTTTTATTGCCATATATAAAGTTCATCTAAAGGAAGTTGTCCGAATTCCTCTACTGAGAGAGTTCATTTAAATAATGAAAACTCTTACGATCCCCATTGCTTATCATCATCATAACACTATCAAATCTATTATAGTATTGTATGTCTTTTTCTAGCAATGGGATCTTAAATTAAATGCTCAAATGGTAGAAATTATTTTTCGCTTTAACAAGATAGTGATTATATTTCTTTAACTTCGAAAAAGAAATTCAAAATAAGTGGAAACAACCTAAACCCAATGAAAAACTAGAATGATAGGTTCTTCGACATTAAGGTTTTTAATAACTGAATTTTATCAAATAATTGGAGTAATGTTAACCAAATGTTTTCTGATTCAATTTTTGAGAATGAAATTACTATTAAATTGTAATCCGATCTAGTAAAAGAGCATGCAACAAAGAGCAAAATTGACAATTTTCTAACTCAAGCCACCCTGAGCGCTATTAACTGGCACATTATTCTCAGTGGAGAGGTCATTGCTGATTTGCCTGCTCACCCATTGAAGAGGAGGGCGGGCATTATTATAGATTCTTTTCCTAGAGCTTGTATTGACCAACCTACTATTCAAACAATAATTTTTCTAGTTCCTCCATTCGAATGATAATAATATTTTAAAAATTTTCGATAAAGTTTTGGAGAATTGCATAACTAAAGCTAGGATTGAGATGAGAGCTGATTGTCTTCATGTCTATCAGCTCCCGACTATTGTTTCTTATCTCAGTAAATTTTCAGGGGAATCGTCTACTTTGAATTTTGAGAAAAAGATTCCCATAATTTCAATAAATTAGGAGCATGATTCATCACACATTCTTTGCATAATGAGGAGCGAGTTCTTAATACTCTATTATTACTGAGTATGGGGTTTCAGTCATATCCGACTCTCCTACATTTGTCAAACAAGCATTTAGTTCCTCTGCAACTCGAGCTGCTTCTCTTGAACCAGAAAATAATGTACATATTGTTAGTTCTTCGACTTACACAAGTTATGAGACTTAACATGGTGCCCAAAGTTTTGATATTTCTCTATTTCGTTAACCCTTACCCCTCCTTTGCAAAAGATGCTCATCTACACAAACCTTAATAAATTGGTTCATTATCAACTTTTACTCCTAGAGTGGGTTATCTAATCCAAATGGCAGTCTTTGATTCTGTAATTTCATGCCATTTATTCATCTTTACATTGCCGAGTCAATCCCTTTTGTAGTCTAAACCTAAGGCATTAGATAAGGAGTAGACTACATAATCAAAATATAGAAATTAATCACCTATCTCGATCTCACATTAATCGGGCTATAGTTAAAGGTTTGGAATTTAGAGCTACAGTGGCTGAAACTATGGCATCGTTTTTTGAGGATAATATATTCGATTTTAAGAAAGAGGTGACTAAATGGATAAACAAAACTTCTGATTATGCTAAATGAGGTACCATCAAAGAGGACAAGGTGACTTCTTTTGAAAATAGTGTTTTTAAAGTTGAACGATGTGTGCCAACTACTCTTGATGCTATAAAGGGACTTGAAGCCAAGTGTACTAGGCTTGAAGATTCATTAAATAAAAGTATTTATTATGAAGAAATCGGTACATTGATTGAATCTTGATTCTATGAGGGCTTGGAAATTTGCAATAAGATAGTCTTATTGATGGCTCTTGACTTCCCTATCGACTCCTTAGATGCAAGCAAGTTTGAAGTTACTTCAACTTCAAATATTAAATATTTTAGAGATCCATCAACTTCGCAGGCTTTGGGATCTGAACTCAAACATTAGCTGTAAGTTTGTCAATTTGAACTTAGTCCCTTGAATCTCATAACCTCATGTTGTAGTCATGTACGAGGATGATGTAACTTGATCTTCAATGTATATATTTGGACTTTTTCATTTTTGTATATTTATTACTTTTTAAATTGATGTTAATTAGGCGATTTAGCTCCTAAACATATACATTTGAGCCTTCACTCAAAATATATTTGAATTAGTTACCAGCTAAGTTTTAGATACTTATTGTTGGTGAGAGAGGACCTTAGTTCTTAATCGTTTGACTAATTATATGTATTCCCTAGAAGAGAATTTTATCACTTGTGCATTTGTAATATCAAGGTTAATAGTTGAGTTTTGATTAACTTCATCTAACATGTATTTTGACCTCTCAAAGGAGTATTAAATGCTTAGTTTTCAAGACCCTGAGTCTTGTACAATTTTGAGTGAGTGACTATACTTAAGGCTATATGGTTTTATTAAACCAATATCGTGACTGTTTATTTTAACTGAAGCATTTATTAGAGAAAGTGTCAAAACCAATTGTATAATTTAAGGTCAGACACAGTCATATGAATAACACGCATGCAAGCAAATTGGTAAGAGTTGTATTAAAAAAATGAACTTTATTAATAATTTGCTAAATAGTTCACAACACTGAAATATTCCAGAGTGAAGGTAAGGCATACTTTTATGTTCCTAGGTTGGCTTTCTCATTGGTAATATTTTTAAAGATGAAAGACATTCTAAGTTCGTGGAGCTAGCTTTCCGTTTCACTACGTAATTTATATGCCTTGTTATGAAGTATTACTGAGACTACGAATAGTTTTTTTTTGAATTGAGGATAGTTTATTTTTATTTATTAGTTTCCTGGTTGCTTTAATATTTCCTATCATTAGGTCTCCTACTTTGAAAGTCAACACCTTCACCTTTTATTGTAATATCGAGTGACTCTTTATTGATAAATTGCTACTCGACAATGTCTTTCTTCTCTAATTTTATTTAAGAGATCCATATTTTATCTAAGAAATTGAGATTTTTGATTTGTGGCAAAACTCTCCAGTTGGTAACTTGGCAATCTTACCTCCACTAGAATTGTTGTTTCTATTTCATAACATAGACTGAATGGTGTTTTCCAGATTAGTTTGTTGGAGTCATTTGGTGAGCCCAAAGTATGGGTGGGAGTTCGTCTACTTAAACTCCTCCAACTTTATCCAATTTTGTCTTTTACCATTGATTATCATTCGGTAGTCACTTCTATTTTTCCATTTGTCTCAAAGTATGAGATCAATGTATTGACCAATCTAATATCAAGGCCTTTATAATATTTAATAAACCTTTTGCTTAATAATTGGGCAATATTATTGGTCACCATGACCTCCGGTATTCTAAATTCATGGATGATATTTCACGACACTAATTTTGTTACATTTTGTTCTATAATTTTGGCCAATATATAATCTTCTATTCATTTTATGAAGTAGTTTACTACAACAAATAATAAATTTTCTCTAAACGGTTGTTAGAAGAAAAGGACCTAGCATATCCCCATAGTATGAAAGGCCAAGTAGCCTGTAAAATTTGAAATTTCATATGTGACTACTTGAGTACACTGCCATAAATTTAACAATTTTCACATTTTTAATAAATTATTACATCCTTCTTCATGGTTGGCCTATAATAGCCTTACCTTATAGTTTTGATTGTCAAATTTTTACCTTCCATACACATTCCACATATATTGAGATATACTTATCTGAGAGTATAATCAGCTTCTATTTGTGTTAAATGGTAGATATAGAGTACAAAATATCTCTTTCTATAAAGTGATCCAACCACCATAGTATACCAACCATCCTTTTTTGAAATCCTCTTTGCCTCCATTAGAATTTTTGAAAGCATTCTATTTTTAAGGTATTTTAGATAAAGAGTCATCCAATTTACCTTATCAGATATTTGGAGAATTTCATCTTATTTCTTGATACTAGGTTTCTGAAACACTTCTCTCATATTTCAGGAATATTACTCTAGACAACTAGAAGTTGCCATTTGGAAAAATTAATTGACTATCTAGTTATATTCTCTAGAGATATGGACAATTTCAAATTTGTTAAAAAATGAAAAGATATCTTATACCCTGTGGAGGAATTTAGCTAGGTCTGGATTGATCGCTTTGAAGTTAGCAAATGCTTAATTGATTACTAATTTGACATCACTATAGATAGTCACATTCTTGATGGAATATTTTTTGGCCAACTTCAATCCAATTAACAAACTTCATATTTTACTATATTATTAGTAGTTGGGAACCCAAATATAATTGAATACTTAACCTCAAATCCTTCGGGTTAAGTTAATATGCCATAAACTCAGCCCAAAATAAATTTAATAATAATATTTTATAAAATTAAAATCCCATTAAATATAATACTAAATGACAAATCTCAAGCTCGGATGTAACAGATTAGACATACACAGGACTTAACAAATTACGACTCGTATGGGATCTCATCGGATATAAATTTGAATAATATAAAATGACCTACTATCCAATTATCGTAAGGAAGATAACTAAATAATAATAATAACTCATCTACATAATATATACAATCATCATCTTTATCATTACCTAAGGTTAACCTAAGATTTCTCAAATACTTCTTAAGGTATCACTTTTGTATCAAGGACTTAATTTTCTTTTCAAGCATATGATAATCTTTAGTAGTCCTAGAGATTAATGGTAGAAGTAGTATTTAGACTGATCTCCTTATGAGTTATTGACCATTTCAGAAATTTTTTATTTTAAATTTGTATTAGAATATTTGTTTGGTGTCGTTTAGTGGTGTGAGGTTTAATGACTTGCACTTTTTATGAACTCAAGACTTGATTCTTTGTTGTTTTCAATGGTATTGAATGGATGATTTACTGCCACTTCTCTTATTTCCCCCACTGTTTGATCCTGTATGTCGCTCATAATCCAAGTGCTCCAACTGCTTTAGTTCGATAGCCTCTTTTGTCGTTATGTGGGTCTGTGTGATTGTTTATGTCTCTAATAATATCTTGAAATCCCGTGTAACTAAGATTTGAAAAAAGTCACCCAATTGAATTGTAATTATAAAGACATTTAGCTTCATCTCATTAGTGAAGTTTGATATAATTTTGGCCTTGATATTAAATTTACCCAGAAAATATTTTAGGCGCTCTTAAAGAGCATTCCTAATTGAACAATGTGCCAGAGTTGCCTTTCTTCCTTTCAATTGGAGGTAAATTGGGATAGAAACTAATCAGTCAGTTCCTAAAAAGATTAGATTAAATTTGATCCTAACTTGTTGAACCAAATTGTTGCATCTTCCTTTAAAATTAAAGAAAAAAATAGACAAAGTACAACATTCTCTTGATTTTGGAAGTCAAGCAAAGTTTGGAAGTGGTCTAGATGATCTATTAGATCAACACTTCCATCATATTGTTCTAGCACTGATATTTAAAATTTGTGGGGGAGTCGATACCTCTGTATTTCCAAAATAAATGATATATAACCTAATTTGGTCGTCTACCTAGCAGTGTTTTTTTAAAATATCTTTTGTTCAATTTTTTTAATTCATTCTTCCACTTCAATTGTAGTGGCAAGTTTTTTAGCTTTGAATAATATTCTCAACTCTAAATAATTAGCAAATATGCATGACATCTACTTTGTTGTAAGGGTTTTAGGCATGCTACTACATGACCTTTCTTCTCATATTGATGGGGATCCGAAATTTGAAGTATATTGTGGATTTTGTTACCTAGAACTCTCTTCTCTAACTTTAAAATTTAAGCATCTTTCGAGTTGGAAAGAACTAACGTGCATGAGTTATTTGAGTGTCATTAGAATCTTCGAATAGGGTTGGCACTCTTTCAAAATGACTTTATTTCCTTTTGACCTCCTCCTCAAGGTCAATGCCTGTGGTCGGAGGACCTCCACCCTATTAGACATCCATTGGCTGTTGGTTTGATTATCCGTATACTCTTATTGTAATGTCCGGATATTTTTCACGATGAATTATAAATTTAATTGGGTATACTTAATTTTTAGCGCGTATTGATCTGTCCAAAAGAATAATAAAATATTTATGGCATATGAATAATTAAATAATAATAATAATAATATGTTATAAGTGTTAAAATGAAATAAATAAATAATATAATATAATAGTTAATCTAATAACAAAAGTTAACAAAACCTGCCACCTCACATTCTCGATTCTTCTCCTCGGCATCTCTCGTCCCCACCTCTTCTTTGTTCTCTTCCATTTCCTGCTCTCGCTCTCTCTCCCGCAACGGCCTCAACAAATTTGTTGTTCAAATATTATGCTGAGTGGCCTCCGTGGCAAACTGCTTGATTCCCTCTGCCTCCACCTCAATGTGCCTATTTAATCCTGAGGAGGAAGGCGTGATCAGTGTGAGGCGTTGGTTCGGTGGTCTTGCTGCTGTGGCCATGGGTTTTTGGTTGCTGCCGTTGCTGTGATTCATGGCAGCCGTCGTCATTGTTCGGGTAAATTGCTACCGTGGCTGTCATCGATCGGTACCGAAGCCATCATCACAAATCTGAACCGACTACTTTAGTCGAAGCCGTCGCCATTGCCAAGGCCGCCGTCGATGTTGCTGTTGAGCTGAAGCCGAAGCCGCCGTCGCAAACCCTTACCGTCGCTCCAAGCAAGTGAATCCCGTTTACTATCATTTCTACTCAATTTGCAAGTGAATCCCATTTACTGTCATTTCTACTCAATTTGCAAGTGAATTCCGTTTACTGTCATTTCTACTCAATTTGCAAGTGACCCATCTACTGTCGTTTCTCCCTGAAATTTTACAAGTGAATCATCCTTGTGTCAATTTCCCTTCCTATTCACAAATCAGTGTTCTTCTTCTTCTCCTCTTACAATTTTCTTATTGCTGTGAAATTGGGTGAATGTTGTTCAGAAGATAGAAATCGGACAAAGAACAAAGCACCGTGTTCTATTTTGGGCCGACGTTCTATGATGAAAGGATGCGGTAATTTGGGGATTAAATGTGTTGGGGAGTATGTATACGGTTTATTTGTGTAGCCGTATGGGTGTATTTGAGTGTGTGTATGTGTGCGTGTGTATACGGTTGGGTGTACATATATACGTGTAACCGTGCTGATGGGTGTGGGGGTTTGTAGCGGTGTG
>JAODPA010065996.1:0-10984 GCA_025585075.1 Nepenthes mirabilis | reverse complement strand
TGGAACTCTTCCGACTTTCGAACTATGATGAATGGCCAATAAAGAACACGAACCAAGAACTGAGTTTCTATTAAACTTGCTGTTAAAGATGGATGAAGGATATTGGAGTGACACTCGAGGATGCCTCCTGGGCCACGGGAGGGGACCTTTTGGTGGCACAAGAACTCTAGACTATGGCCTCGTATTTCGGGTTAAAGGCATTACCTCCCGCCCCAGGGAGCATAATGAGGGGATACGGCTTTAGGTTATGGGGTAGCACACAACCCGTCCTCGATGTTGTCCACTCCCGTCCGATCCCTAAAGATGATATGAATTCCGAATGATTTTGATAAAGACAAGATGAAAGAACATGAACTAAAGAAGAAATGATATGATGATTTTTATTATACTATATTATGATCTATAATTTGATTATATGCATGCTTGTGTTTTTCTGCATGTGAGTATCTTGCTGGGCTTTGTAAGCTCATTCTTGTAAATTTTCAGATGACAAGCTTATGGAGGCCGAAGTTGAGTAGAGTCATATGGTGTAGCTGAAAGTTTAAGCTTGCTGGAGCAGATTTTTGGGAGCTTTGTTTATTTTGTTTTTGAGGATACTTGTAAAGTTTATTCCGCTGCTTATGAATGTTAGTATGTTCCGTGATACTTTGGGATTTATGAAATTATAATTCTTTAGATTGCATTTCAGGTTTGAATGAAGAAAAGAAAAATTTTTATGTTTACCTTTTTTATCTCTTATTCGTAAGAACTTTGGATTTGACGACGGCTTTTGATGGTAATAAAAGTCGGGTCGTCATAGTAATCTTATTCTCAGGCATTCCAAATACTCTATTCTTCATCGCCCACCAATGATGAGCCTCGCCCTCCAACCGATAAGTAGCAAATAAAACCTTATCTTCTTCTGGATATCGAATGACTATGAATACCTTTTTCAGTCATCGAAATCATGTATTTGCTTTCATTGGATTTGGTTCACCTAAAAATTCTAGAACTCATTCATTAGTGAAACGATTGTAGGCTGACGTTTTGGAATTTGCTAGTGCTGGAACTAGGACCGAAACTAGAACTAAGGCTAAGTTTTCACTGCCTCATAGCTTTCATTATATCTTCCATCCTTTCTAGAAAATTTAAATACTCTGCCTCTCGGTTCTGCAGATTGCCAGCACGCGTAGTTCTTCATCTATTTGCCATTTTTAGGAGCTTCTAGTACTTTTTTTTGAAACAAGAACAATTCAGGTTAGTTACATAACTTAACTCGGATAGTAACTAGGATACTATAAACTATACGATCCAGGCTTCCCTTAGGATTAACAACTACATGTTCAAAATACAATTAACTGATCCTAACTTAATCCTAGCCATCTGACCTAAATTACTTAACCAACACTTTCGTTTAATTGTCCAATCTCAATTATCCTAACCTAGGCCTTCTCACAAGATCAAGATCAAGTCTAAAGCATCTCTCGCTCTAATACTACCTGTGACAGACTCGATTAATTGAATACAATATCCATCAATAAACTAAATAAGATCCCAAAAACATTCAATTATATATAGAAAGTATGCATACACAGGATCCAAAATAAATCACAATTTCGTGACTCTAACGCCATATTGACAAAATACGACATCAGATTTAAGATATGAAACTAGGTTCTAAAAACAAACCATAATAATTCATGAAAATATAAGTATAACCATATGATACACAGTGAAAACATAACCAAATAAGTATAATCAAAATAGCACAAATACATCACAATCTATCTCCCATCATATACATATATCAAAAATTATCATTATCGATAGCCTAAGCAACTTGCAATCTCTACTCTTCATCAGGTATCAGCTCATACTCATTTGAAGGTAAGAAAAATAACAAGTCAAATGTTCAACAAGGTATAGATATAAATAAAGACATACATAGTTATACTAAAAAATAAAATCAAAGGACGGAATAGGATCATAATGCGTATATAATTATAAAATATCATTAAATAGAACGTCTGTGATACATTTAATTTTTCTTATTTTATTTCTGATTTTATTAGCCTTTAAAATATGTAGAAACTTATTTATCTTTAGGTATCAGGGATAGTAGATCTTACTAGCTAACGGAGCAGCCAAGCAAGGAGAAAATTATGTATGCTTTACACAATCTAAGGTACTACCCACGTATTCAACACTCTATGGTAAGTGGTATACTTTTAACTCGATATATGGGGCCATAGTCTTTATTACCACTAAAAGATTTCCCCATGGTCGAGGGGCAATCCTTGATTTACTATTACAATATCCTAAAATATGTTAGAAAATATTATCTGTTGAATAAAATTTTTGGTCTAATTTATTAATTTCTTTTAAATTTTTAGATGAAAACTCTACACAAATTTTCTTAGTCCTTTATCTTGATTTTTTCATTCTAGGAGAAAATATCTATAATAAAAAACATATTCTTAAATTCTAATTATGCAAGAGCTTTGGACATGATTGCAGATACAAAATAGAAATCCAATATTGAAAAGAAACATACAAATTATGATACATGTGTCTAAACATAAAGTTCCTTCATAAATACATGAGAAAATAGTAAAACATGCAATTATATCAGTAGAAACGTAATAGAGTAGGGTATTAGAACAATAATACTCAAAGGAACAAACAAAGAATAGCAACAAAAGAAAGACAAAACCTAGAATGCACTTGCCTTAACCTGATATACCGATTATCTTCTTTAGAAATGGCTTGATTTTATTCCGGTATCACTTTCTTTCTCTAGCTTCTCTCCTCCTCCCTTTTCTCTTCTCTTCTCTTTCTCTCTCATTCTTTTCTTACCCACGAAGCTCCTCTATTTACCCCCTAACCAATATATATATATATATAATAAGGAATGTGTCAAAACTTATCCAAAAGTCCGGATAAGGACGGACTGGCACTCGAGCACCACTCTAGTACGGTGGTTTTGATATCCGCACTCGAGTGCTACGCAGGCAACCGTCGGGCGCTCCTATTCTAGAATTTGCACCTCCGGTCGAGCTTGAGCGAAACTCGGCTGTTGCTATTTTGGATTTTGTGCCTCATCACCACTCGAGTGACCCTCGAGTGTGATCCTCTCCCTCTTTATTATGTTCCCGATATTTATTTTTCCACATCCATTAATCCTAAATTTGATTATATTAATTTAATTACTCATAATTACTGTATTTTAGAAACCTGAACCTTATAGACTGGCTAGAGCGGTGGTACACTTGTAGGCCGAGTGGTTTTTGAGTAAGCAATTGATACTTTAGAGATACTTGTCCAGTTGAATTCTTCTCTCTCTTGACTTCTTCAGATCCCCTCACCATAGGGGAGAAGAGGGATTTATAGACTTGGGGTCGGTGTAGCCTTCCTTTAGTTTCACAGCTAAAGTTTGTTCTCCCCGCTGTCTCTTTGAACATGCCTAGGAATTAGAGTAGTAGTCATGGCCTTTCTTTGAGGACGCCGGAAGACTGCTGGTCACATCTCGAGACTAACCACTGTGCGGTTAGAGGCCCTGTCAATATTGGCTAAGATGCTAAGACAATTGTCGTGATTGCGTTTTACTAGCTCTCCCTGCTCAGGCATGCTACGCTGATAGAGTTGTTGGTGGCCATGCAGAAGGGACAATCATAGGCGCTACATTGCATACAATCCTAATTTTCCGCTTTCTACCATACAGTCCCGGGTTTACTCAATTGGACCATCTGCACTGCTGCCTGGGCCTTCGGCTAGCGGGATTACGCGGTGGGCCACTGCTATCTAGGCTTCCCCTATTGACACTGTGCTCCCCGGGTCTTGGTCTCTGGAAAACGCCTATTGAGCCGTCACCTTCCTTTGGGCCTCGCCTTAGGCTAACCCAGGGTTTGCTGACCCATCATTAGCCTCCCATCCCGGGGGGCCTAACTTGTTGACTCCCAATATGCAATTGATGGGATGCCCATTGCAGGCCTACTTGTACACTCCTTCCCGAATTGCTCAGTGTGGCAAGATTTGATTTGCTGTTTTTGGCAAAATTTGGGACAATTCTTAGAACTTGGTGACTTATTGACGTCAGCATAGTCTTCTCGATTCAATGCTGTCAATCCTCTTTCCAGTTATAAATAGAGGGGCTCTCTATGTCTTGCTTCACAAATTGTATTTACCAACCAAGTGATGTGAGAGTTCGAAGCTGGTATAGAGCCAGCACAATCACGAGCCGGGATTGGCAAAGACTCTTGCCCAATTTTCTAAGTAGGGGTGGCGGATGCATTTGAAGTTTGCTTTAGTTTTTTTCTTTTGAATAGGTAGCCACCTTTGTCCCCCTCTTTTCCGTCTGGCCTTGGCCTAAACTTGTTCTGGACAAGTGAAGGCCTAGGTTTGGGTGGTTGCCAACCCTAAGAAGTCCCTTTAGTACGGATCTGAAGGGGAGGTGCTGTATCCCTTTGTGGGTGATGTCGTTTCCCATCCGTCTTCTAGGTGACGCCATTCTTCGGTAGCTCTCGGCAGGATTGTCTTAACATCAGCTACTTGTGAGGGATGACTTTTTTTCTTTGCATCCATGCTAAATCTGAGTCTTTGTCACTAGGAGGTCCTCACAAGGATTGATGTCCTCAGAGACTTTGACAGGTTTCAATTGATGGCTTCGAGGTGGTCACCCCTCCAAGCGGGGGCTTTACGTGCCCTTCCTTGCAAGAACAATAGGGGCTTCTCAAATGCTTCGATCGCAGCTTCATCCTTTCAGTGGGATGGCCAAGGAGAAGGCTCGTCTCCTGCAGTTGTCTGTTCTGAAGACTAGTTGGAACGCCATAGTTGGGTCATTGCTCCATATATTTTGTTTCCTTTTATATTATACATCTACTGTTGAAAGTTTGTATTTTGTAAAATGAATTAATGAATAGAACTACTCGTGCCTCATTTGTTCTTATGACTCTTATATTCTTGTTCACTTCAAATAGTTGGCGCACTTGAATTTCGCTTTCTGTTGCTTTACATTTAGCAATTCGACAATCCAGGTGGTTAGTGACTTAGTATTCTGGCGTAACAGGCTCGCGGCATTCCATTCTGAACTCTAGGTTGGGAGGCAAACCAACCAGGTTGTCCTCGAGTCTATCATGGTCACAGGCCGTCAGTTTGCAACCTCGAAAAATGGGGCGCCAGGCCATTAGCGCCTGTGCGGTGCCCCCGACTCTCTTGTGCAGGCGTTGGAATCGCTGGTCCCTCGTGGTCTACATACGGAGGTGTCGCATTAGCTGTCATGATTGACCTAGCGGACTGATGTCCCATGTCGCCCTACCGTGGGGGCACATATCACGGTCATTATGGGCATGCCCCTTAGATTCTTCATGTGATGCCGTTTTAGGGCTAGGGCTTTGGCTATTTAGGCACTAGCCCTCGCTGCTTTTCATCCTTCCACTTCTTTGAATAGCTCTTCCCCAGTTTGCCATTTTTCAATTCTTGTTTTCATGGCTACTTGGAGCGTCGCTGCAATTTCATCTGTCCTTACCAGCGGGAATATGCTGCCACTGTACAAGAAGTACAATATTTCCAACGACATCCTGTACCTTATTCCCTAGGTTGGCGACACGGCTTGTAATCCCCTTGGGATTCATTACCATTTATGAGGAGCACCTGAAGGATGGTCCCCATATTCTTTTCACACAGAAGCTGAGCAAGATCCTAAGGGCATTGGAGATTCCTGTGGCTCAACTCTACCCCAGCACTCTTCAATACTTTGTTTCCCTGTGCATCTTCTGTTGCACCAAGGGGCTTTCCCTAGATGTTTAGGGCATGGAAGTAATCAGAAGATAAGCAAGGACTCTGACTGGATCTCCTTTACCCCCTGCTCCAAGTACAAGATAAGTAGGGAGAACCCTGATTTGGTGAAAAATTGGAAGGACCGCTTCTTTTACCTAGTGGTCAGCTCCAAGTGGCGCATTTCAAACAAGTGAAACAAAGCCAATCACGTCTATACTGGTGAGGGTCTAAAGAAGGGAGAACCGAGGGCTTTCAAGCTGTTGAAGCTAGTTGAAGACAATGCCGCCGACTTAAGCTGCACTGGCGACTGACTCTCTGGAGAAGCACTCGCCAGAGTCGAGTGGGGAGTGAGGGCGGAAGGGAATGATGACGAGGTCCTTGAAATGCCTCTTTGCCGCACCTAAAGAAGGTGGAAAGAGTTAGTCACACACGACTTTCCAGAAGAGTTGGCTGGCGGAGCTGACCCATCTTCTCCATTGTCCATTATGGAGGAGGTTAGGAAGATTGATGAAAGCCTATGCAAAGGTATCCCAACTGCCTGCTGGGGAATCGTCATGTTTGGCGGTTATCGATGGGCTGGATTCTATTGTCACAGGTGTTGAACCTTCGTCATTCCTATTGTCGATGCCACTGTTCTAGCGGAGGGCTACCTAGACTGGCTGGTTGGCCTCCCAGCCACAGCTGAGCAAGGGGCTCTGATCTTGGTTTCCACGTTGCCGGAGGAATATGTTTCCGTGACTTTCGCTATTTTTGTTGAGGAAGCGGTGTGAGGAGGCCGGGTCGTGGAGGAGATGACTGCCAATGAACCAGAGGCTGAGGCTGCTAGGGACACCAAGTAATGGAACGGCGAGCCGTTTGGGAGGTTGGACCCCATCCCTTCTCTGCCGGGCTGCTTAGATTTAGCAGAGCCTCTTGTTGCTCCCACATTGGAGCGTGCAATGCCGAGTTCAGTGACCTGGGTGAGTTCGCTCGTGCTCGAACCTTGGCTGAGTGCGGCGTCCCCTTAGTGAGGAGTTGACAATCGTCTGGGCAACCAAGGCGCACGCGGAGAGTGTTATTTAGGCTGGCACTGCTCAAGAGGTGCCTCAATTTGAAGCAGCGACGTCAGCACCCGTGGATCATCTGGGTGTTGCGCCTTTGGCTTCTCTACCTGGAAGTCCACTTGAACCACCTTTGGTGGGGTGGCCTTTTTCCAAAGTACAGATCTCGTTGCCTCTCCTTTTCCATCCCTGTTGCTGTCTTCATCTTAATCACTCGTTATCTGCTTGCAGCCGTAGGAGTTGTCTAATTCAGTAAGGATTTAGGGACTTATATTCCATCATTATCATATGCAGATCTCATTTTCACACATCAACCAAGATAATAGATCAGCATGGAGACAACAGGTATTTTCATTACTCAATTCAATAACATTGCTTTGTATGCAGCTCAAGAAATATTACATAACGTGTTTGATCCTTTGGGCACCATCAACAGCACACAGTGACAATTACAAGCAACAAAAGTCCAGGCATTGTTCTACTTCAAAAATTTGGACTATAATATCCAGGCTTTGCAGTTCCTTCATGACGTTTATGAATGTGAGAGCTCTACCATGTGGATCAAATATTTATCACAATCAAAGGCTAATAACTTTCTATAAATTCCAAATGTACTTATGTCTTTTACAGCTATGAAAACGCCAACAAAATTCTTAGCTTTTTGGAACCACCACAACCTACAAAGCTGGAGTGATGACCACGTGGCTGCTGCATTTGCTCACAGTAGTTTCTCCTATCTACATGTGGATTCATAAATTGATAAGCCAATTATCATAGGGTATAAGAGTTCATATGAAGCTAGATGCGCCACAAATATGTTGTATGGCAGAATTGGCAATGTTGCATGAACAATTTGCAATTCTATTTTCCAGAGGAAGGCTATTCTTGCTTTTGTGACACAGAATTTGTTACTAATACCACTATTGAAACTGCCATTCCTCCTTCAATATGCAGACATCAGAAGACATTGCGACATGTTCCCTATCAAGTCAGTAATCATTAGTCTTCAACTGTAAAGGCAGCAACCAAGTGCACTACTCAACCCAAAGACAATCATGCTAATTTCCTATCTACACAGTTCATATACTATGCATAGGATCTGAATCATATGATGACACCTAACCAGGAAGTTATTGCATCAACATATGTGCAACTTCAGTTAAATCAATTCAGAGCAAGCAGTCAGCATTTACATGCCTCTTCATAGAAGAGTCTGAAAATCAACCATCTTAGTAGCACTAGCCCAAGTCAGATGCCAACAACACCTTATTACAGCAGTGCCATCACTCCTTACTAAAGCAGAAGTTTTCCCAAAGTTCACGTAGGAATGAGGTATGGATAAAAAACATAAATGGCTGCACATACAAGAAACTTCAATTCCATCACTACAGAAGAATATAAGTAAAAGTTTGAATTGGATGTTGCTAATCTGCCGAACCACAGGAGAACACCAAAGGCAAAACATTACCCTTTACAAGGATGAACCCCAACTTCAGCTTCATCTTCCTCACTCATTGCAAGCAAAAATGTTGAATTTTCATCAATAAGTCTGCTGCATTACATGACAACACCAGTGCAATCAAGGCATAGACAAGTTCACTTACAAGTTGACAAGTATATTTGAGATGGACGATGCCACACATGTTAATATTGTCTATTAGTATATCATTGTAGACTAACACTAGTGTATCTAGTTCTTATTGTAATCTTCACACAGGGAACAACTTCACCAAATACAAGACAAAAGTGCCTATTTGAATTCAATTCTTGAGGACAAGGATGCTCTCATGGGGAGAGTATTTGTTATGTAATCCATGTACAATAAGCATAGTATTACACAATAGGGGACTAATAGAAGCAAAGAGTTGTTATACTTCGTAGTCAGGGTGTTAGCTTGCACAACTTTACATACATAAGGTCATATTTCAATTGTAATTGGTAGTATGTAGTATAATGAATGAAGTGTATGAATTCCTATTCTCCTTGTAAGGTTAGACTCTCCCTAATTCCCCTTCCTCTATTAATTTCTTTCTCAAGTTCTCTGAACCCTCTATGTCTTCTTGAATTTTCTTTATAATTCCCTTAAATCATCACTTCTTGCTGCATATTGTATTAATCAAATCTTTTACATAACACCGGGCTTCTTCCTGATTGCAAACCACCTTACCCCTCAAGTTTGCACTGGGATTATAAGCCGGCATATTAGTCATAATGTCCATCATCATCATATCTTTCTCGTATGGACAAGACTAAGAAACCCCATCAATGATCTCCTAGACCCACAATCAAAAAGGGAGAATATACACCATATACAAAAAAACATCATGAAATTTCTTTAATAAGGTCCCTATGGGATGCCTCCTATGTGTCCACTAGAATGGAGACATAGAGGCTCAATATTTTCATTAAGGGCCATGGGGAGTTATGAGAAATATTAATGGTCCAAATGCATATATCCTTAAGCCTATATAAACAAAACCACTCCACAGAAATAGAATCCCTAGAACAAGGATGAGCTTCAATAGGTGAGTTATAAGTAATCATGTGGTTGAAAAGAAATTCAAATACATGACATAACATTTTTGCACAATTTTACGTCGTGCACCATACATTTCACTCAAAAGTTATTGGGAGTTCTATGATTCGTCTTGTTTGCCTCCGCATAGTCTTGTGAGTTATAAGTGATTATGTAGTTTAAAGTAGAGCCAAAAGGACAGCTTTACTTTTGATGCAATTTTTGGTTATGCATGATGTTTTGTACAGAAGTTAACGGTTTTCTCCAACTCCGCTCTTTTTCTACGGCATAGAACATTGGGTCATAAGTTATCATCGGGTTAAAAATGAGACCGAATGGAGGACTTCACTTTTTTGCGCAATATTGTATTGTGCATGACACTTTTTGCACAAATATTCTTGGGAGTTTTCTGATTCTTCTTGTTGAAAAAAGGGCTGAACGGAAGACTTAACTCTTTTACACAATATTGTATCGTGCAGGACGCATTTTGCTCAAAAGTTACTGGGCGTTTGCCGATTTATCTTGTTTTTTCCTATAGAGCCTCGTGGATAATAATTAATCATGTGGTTGAAAATAAAACTGAATAGATGACTTTTCCTTTTTGTATAACTTTGCATTGTGCACGACGCATTTTGCTCAAAAGTTGCTGAGAGATCTCCGATTCATCTGGTTTTCCACCGCATAGCCTTGTGGGTTAGAGGTGATCATGTGGATGACAACATGACCGAATAGATGACACCACTTTTGTATGTAATTTTGTGTCATGAACAATGAACTTTTCACGAAACTTGTTAAAACTTGTTAAAAGTTCTGCAATTCGTCTCATATTCCACTGTATAGTGCCGTGGGTTATCAATGATCATTTAGTTGAAAGCAAAGTGGAATGGACAATTTCACTTTTTAATGCAATTTTTGGTCGTACATGACATGTTTTATGTGAAGAGTTACCGGGTGTTTTCCGATCCATTTTGTTTTCAACTGCATAGCCTTGTGGGTCATAATTAATCATGTGTTTGAAAACAACGTGAACGGAGTACTTCATATTCCAGGCCTTAAGTTCCTAATGCCGAGACCACCCTCCTCTTTGGGATTACACACATCGGCCCAAGCCAACTAAGCATGGAGAATTCCTTATGCAGAGCGGTGCCACAGGAAATTACACAGAATAGCATCCACATGCTTAATCGCACTCCCAAAACAAATAAATGAGGACAAGCAGACGTGGATATTAGAAAGGATAGATCTAATTAACTAAAGCATATCCGCAAGGAGAGAGGCTTAGTCCTCCAAGTATCAATCCTCTTAGACATATGATCAATAATATTACGGGCATTGTTGCTGATGATCCAGCCACTGCTGTCCCGAGACGCAGCGTCCGTTCAGTCCGGCCACCAACACGTTTCCAAGACTTTATTTGAGGATTCTTGCATATATAATTTTTTAGTACACCACACATACCCTACACTACACATATCACATATAGAAATTGTTACAGATTTGGACAAATATTAACTTCTGTTACACACGTAGCTTGATTTGTTTTAAAGTTAGTTATACACCTGCTGTGCTTTAGCTCAACCGGATAGGTGTCCGGTTACCACCGGTTACCCATTCCGTTTTCTGCATTTATTCTGTTTTGCCAGAGGCAAAAAAAAAAGCTTTTGGGAAATTTCTG
>JAODPA010065985.1:0-10984 GCA_025585075.1 Nepenthes mirabilis | reverse complement strand
GGACGGTCAACGTTGGCCCAACAGGAAATAAGGGCCGAATTCCTGAAAGGCTCAAACACGCGTCAGATGGTCAACGCCAACATTGACCAACTGAGGCACAGGCGGGCGGCTAACTCGCGCTCAAGACGGTCAATCTATGCGTTGACCAGAATCACTGTAATAATAGGCGAAGAATAAAAAGGCTTTCCACGGGCCTGACCCACTTGGGTTAACGCTCCAACAGACGGTTAGCCATGGCACTTTTTCTAACTTTGCGCCTTCCATAAATCCAACTGGCTTCAAAAAAGGATATTGACAAGATCGGCACCTTTTCCATAAATAAGGCGCTAGATCTTCCCAATTCCTACCAAGTTGAGCCTTCGCACGATAATATAAACAAAAGGAAGGTAGAAAATTTGAAAAGCCGCTACTCGCCAGAGAAGCAAGCAATTCCAACTAATTAGGCAACTCGTGCCTTCCTCACAAGGAAGGCCGCCTAAACATGGCATAGGGGATCACACCTTCCAACCAAGGAAGATCACCCTGCCGCCATTAAAATGGGCCATAGAGTCTTCACTCAGGGCACGCCTGCTACCTCGCCTTCTACCACAGCTTTTATTACCCCTACTGCTACGCATTCTACGATACAGACATACGACTTTCTGCCACACGAAAAATTATACGCTCTCGACTAGGCATTTCACGATGATTTCGTTCTCTTCTCTCTGTGAGCGCACTAAAAGAAAGAACACAAATCAAAGGCATACAAGCGCTCTTCCTGTTGACAGACGCTTACTGCATTCACCCACCATCCAGATTCAAGAGACGGCATTGCCTCTCTTTCATCTAAAAATCCACGCACTTTTACACTCTCCTTCTCAATTCTCATCTTCAGTTACCTTCCCAGATTTCAAATGCTGTTTACTAACTTGAGCGTCGGAATATTTTCGGTGGGATAACTTTTCGCTGACACACCGACCTCCTATTCGTTTTAATAGTGTGCAGGATCTAAACTCGGTGAATGAAATCGGAACCAGACAAGAAGATCAGGCTGAATCTTTTTGAAGTTAAGATCCAAGGACGCATCATTGGCGCCGTCTGTGGTAAGCGCTTAGGAAAAGCCAACCACACTCCCCCACAACACTCTCTTTTCACCGCCAGACTCATCTGCAATGGTGAATATGAGAACTCAAGCTAGCGATCCTGCTAGAGACGCCACTTCTCCCGACTAGGACCACGCTGCTGGTACCCTGGTCAACGGGACGATGGGCGGGGTGCTTGCACCTTTCTTTCAACGACTGATGGAGCAGATACAGACCAATAATCGTTTGCTCCAAATACTGTACTCTCGATAAGAGCAGCCACAGTAGGGGGCTCTACCTATAGCCGTCCCTACACCGGCCACCAGAAAAGATGGCCTGAGGAAAAATAAGCCACCCAAAAGGCTAGGGAATTCGGCAAATGATCAGATCCTAGCTTCTTCACGGGCTCCAGGCCAAAATAGGCCTGAAGAGTGCTTTGGGAGCACAGCACCAGAAGAAAGTCCAGAAAGAAGAAACCCTCGATACTCTCGGGTGGAGAATGGAAACTCAATCTAGGAGCGAGCCTCCAGGATGTCAGGTCTATTGGAGGCAGTAGCTGGCTGGCTACTGGACCCTCCGGAGACAAAAAAGAGTTGAGGGCTTACCTCAACTCTAAGTGATCTGTCAACCCTGCTCGCACAGATCTGCAGGTGGATAAAATTTAGAACCGCATGTTCAAGGACGATGAGCATACTGTTGACCTTGACAGATCTCCCTTCACAGCGGAGATCCTAAATTATCCATTGCCCATCAAATTCAAGATGCCTTCCCTTGACTCATACGATGGGAGCAGTGATCCAGTTGACCATCTGGACCACTTTCGCACCCATCTGAGTCTACAAGGGTTGGAAGACTCAACAATGTGCCGCTGCTTCCCACTTATGCTGAAGGGAGATGGCCGCATCTAGTTTCATCACCTTCCTTCAGGCGCCATCAACAGCTTCCGGAAGATCACAGATCTCTCCCTGACTCAGTATATCTTGAGCCGACGGAAAGAGAAGCAGCCGTGGCACCTCTCCCACATCAAGCAGAAGTCAGGAGAGAACCCGTAGAGATTTTTGGACCGCTTTGTGGCAGAGGCCAGACGGATTCTCCGGATCACGGAAGAGATAAAATTGGACAGTTTCATCTTCATGCTAACCTATGGGGACTTCTTCAAGCACCTGGGCCACAAGAATCCTCAGACCTTCCCGGAGATGGAGTCAATTACCCGGGCTAATGCAACGGTAGTGGAAGCCAATGAGGCAAAATGCCCAGAACGGGTAGACCAACCTCGCCCATTCCCTAGAGAGGGAAAAAATACAGCGGTGGCGATCACTCCCATCGAAAGCAGCACAGATTTGGCCCTCCGGAACGCAGAGATTACAGGCCTACCAACTTTATGCCCCTGATAGACACGCGCTCAAATGTCCTTATGTAGATCCGCGGGAAAAAATTCCTGAAGTGGCAAAAACCACTGCAGAAGGATACTGAAAACCAGTTAAAATATTATGATTTCCACTGCTCTGCTGGGCATTCTATTAAAGACTGCAAGACATTGCAGAGGGAGATTGAGGAGTTGATTCGCAGGGGCCACCTCACCAAGTTTGTGAAGGGCCCTGGGCAGACTTCTGGAGCAGTAGGCGGCAAAGGGCATGAGCCGTCTCCTCCCCGAAATCGGGTTGCGGCAGAGGTGATTAATATGGTCACTACCCGATCTGCCAAAAACCCAACCGATAACAAGGAGCAGCAGACTGGGAGGAAGAAGTAGCGCTCGACGGACAATACAATTAGCTTCAATGATGATGATTTGACTCATGTAACGTCCCCCATGCTGACTCCCTTATTGTATCCACACTTATTTCAGACGGTAGTGTCGACTACCAGTTAAAGCGAGTGTTTATTGATAATGGTAATTTAAAGGACTTGCTCTACTTGGATATTTTTTTTAAATTAGCCTTCAAAAAGAACCAATTAAAGTCTACCGAGGGCCCACTGTATGGCCTTGACAACGAGTCAGTACCCGTTCAAGGGATAATCCAACTGGAGGTCACCTTGGGCACGTATCCAAAAACAGCGAGTCGTACGCTCACCTTCTTGGTGGTCAACTTGCTCTCTATTTACAACGCCATATTAGGTAGGCCGTGCCTAACAGCGTTTGGGGAAGTCACCTCGATTCCACACCTCAAAATAAAGTTTCCAACACCTTACATTGTAAGAGAGGTGTTAGGCGACTAAGTTACTCGGCGGACATGCTACATGTCTCAAATTGCCCCCGGCGGCAGCACTAGAATGATTGGAAAACTCAATCATCGAGACAAGACAACCCTGAAATAAGCGCAGTCTGACGAAGTCACAGATCTAGTCCCACTGAACTCGGAGGAACTGGAAAGGTGTGTACATATCGGTGGCTCACTCGCCGAAACACTGTGCGATGAACTGATCGCGTTCCTGTAACAGAATGCTGATATTTTTGCGTGAACTCTAGCAGATATACCTGGGGTTCCTGTTGAGGTGATGGTCCACAAGTTGGGGCTTGATCCTGGTTGGAAGACCGTCAGGTAGAAGCGGAGGAACCACTCCGTAGAAAAATTGATCGCCATCCGGGAGGAAGTGAAGAAACTGCTGGACGTAGGATTTATTAGAGAAGTTCACTACCCGGATTGGCTCTCTAACGTCGTCTTGGTAAACAAAAGCAAAGGAAAATGGCAGATGTACATCAATTTCACTGACGTAAACAAAGCCTGCCTGAAAGACAGCTTTCCCTTGCCCAGGATCGACCTGCTAGTTGACTCGACGGCTGGACATGAGCTGCTAAGCTTCATGGACGCCTATTCGAGTTGTAACTAGATTCAGATGAGTCTAGAAGATTAGGAGTATACCTCGTTCATGATGGATCAGGGTACCTACTGCTACAAAGTGATGCCCTTCAGACTGAAAAATGCCGGAACAACCTATCAATGACTGGTCTACAAGATATTTGAAAAATAGATCGGTCGTAACATGGAGGTCTATGTCGATGACATGCTCGTCAAGAGCAGAGTCACCGGTGACCATATCTATGACCTGACAGAGTCGTTTGAGGTGTTCCGCAAGCATCACATGAAGCTGAACCCGGCTAAGTGTATCTTCGGGGTAGCCTTGGGTAAATTCTTAGGTTTCATCGTCTCCCAACAGGGGATTGAGGCAAACCCAGAGAAGATTAAGGCCCTCGCAAACATGGTTCCCTCGCGGAGCGTAAAGGACATTCAACGATTGACTGAATAGCTAGCAGCGTTGTCCCGCTTCCTTGTAAAATCTGGCGGCAAGTACCAGCCCTTTTTTAAGGCCCTAAGAGGGACAAAATCCAATGGGTTTCAATGGACAGCAAACTGCCAGATAGCCTTCAATGAATTGAAGCAGTATCTGGCCAGCCTGCCATTACTGGAGTCATCCAAGGGCAGAGAAGAGTTGTATCTCTACCTGGCGTTGTCGGAGGTGTCCCTCAGTTCCGTCCTCGTATGCTAGGACTCCGACACCCAACGGTCGGTCTACTAAGCGAATAAAATGCTGACCTGTCCTAAAACGCACTTCTCATGTGCAGAAAAACTGGCCTTAACACTAATATTCTCCGCGCGAAAGTTTAGGCCATACTTTCAGGTGCACCGCATAGTGGTCCTCACTGACTAGCCTCTAAAAAACATACTCCAGAGACCCAATATTTTTAGACAGTTGGTAAAGTGGGCTATCGAGTTGGGCAAATTTGACATCGAATTTCGACCCAAACCTGCTGTAAAAGCGCAGGTACTGGCTGACTTCATTGTTGAGACCATGACCCCAGCTCTCGAAGAACAACCCGCAGAAAACACGGTACAGCTTGACGGAGTTCCAAAGTGGGTACTCCACATAGACGGATCGTCTACGGATGCTAGCAGTGGTGCCGGAGTAGTCCTCAAGACCCCAGACGGATTTGAGGTGAAGTATTCCCTCAGACTCGATTTTTCGGCAACCAACAACGTTGCCGAACACGAAGCCTTGTTAGCTAGATTACGATTAGTAAAGGAGTACTCAACTAAGAGGTTGGCAGTCTACAACGACTCCGAACTGATCATTAACCAGGTTAACGGAGACTTTGAGGTAAGCAACCATCACCTGGCCAAGTACTTAGCAAAGGCGAGGGAGGCCGCCCAGGGTTTCAACGAACTAACCCGAGTTCATGCTCCCAAAACTGAAAACTGGAAGGCAGACCAACTTGCTAGAGCCGCTGCAGCCAAAAATCTAGAACAGTACTCGAGAAATATGATGGAGATTCTGAACGCTCCCCGCATAGAGAAGCAGGAGGCAATGCAGATTTCCAAAGTGAAAAATTAGATGACGCCCTACCTTAACTATCTGGCTGACGGATCACTGCTAGAAGACATAGAGAAGGCTAAGCGAATCAAAAAGACAACCGACTGGTATATTGTGGTTGACGGGCGGCTATACCGCTGTAGTTACTCAACCCCATACCTCTGATCCGTAACTCCCGAAGAGGCTGACTACGCCTTGGACGAAGTGCACCTCGGGATTTGCGGAGCACTTGTTGGTGGAAAAAACTTAGCCTTCAAGATCATGCAGCAGGGCTACTATTGGGCTTCGATGAAAAAGGACGTGCTCGAATTTATGAAGAAGTGTGAAAACTGCCAGTTTCACAGTAACCTTCATTGCCAGCCGTCTGCTAACCTGAAGACACTTCAGGCCCCTTGGCCCCTTGCGCAATGGGGGCTCGATATTCTCGGTCCATTTTCCATTGCCACAGGGCAAAGAAATTTTATCATCGTGGGTATTGACTACTTCACCAAGTGGGTTTAGACCATTCCACTGGAAAAAATTACAGAGCACAACGCTCTTGAATTCCTTCGCCGGAATATATCTGCAGATTTGGCATCCTAGAGGTCGTCGTGACCTACAACAGAACCCAGTTCTTGAAAAAATGTTTCACTAAGTATTGCGCCAGCCTTGGTATCATGTTGGTCCACACTTCGGTGGCATACCCCGAAGAAAATAGATAGGTGGAGGTTATGAACCGAACACTACTCTATAGGTTAAAGACCAAGCTGGAAGATACAGGGGGCTCCTGGGTAGACGAGCTCCCCTCAGTTCTCTAGTCTTACCGGACAACCCCAAAAGAACTAACGCGTGAGACACCCTTCAGTCTTTGTTAGGGACTGAAGCGGTAATCCCGATCAAAATCGGACTTCCAAGTCTTAGGGTGGAATCGTTTGACCCACGAGATAACTCCCAGAAAATCAAGAAACACCTAGACTTCTTGGAGGAGACCCGCGACGCCGCCAGAATACGGATAGTGGCTTACCAACATCAAATTGCCCGATACTACAACAGAGGCGTAAGGACGCGACAATTCGATATTGGGGACTTAGTTCTATGAGGCGTCGAGGTCACAGGCAAGCTGGCCGGTCGCAACAAGCTCTCCTTTAATTGGAAATGGCCTTTCCTAGTCTCTGTCATCCTGCAAAACGGAGCGTACAAACTCCGAAACCAAGATGAAAAGTTGGTCCTGCGAACGTGGAATGCGATCCACCTCAAACGCTACTTCCAATGAGGGACTCAGGTATGTACTTGCATTATTGAGTGTATGCATTCACCTGCTTGTTTCAATTTGTCAAAATAAGTGTTTCCTTAGCATATTGCCTTCCCTTTTCTGTGTGCATATATATATATATATGTGTGTGTGTGTGTTTGCCTTATAGGGTTACCCAACCTAGACTGCCCCTAAGTCGGGAGGGTCTTTACCATCTCGTTACTAAACCATGGTCATCCAGGCGCTCCATAAGTGGTCGAATATGAACATCGGTTATACGAGCGGCCCATTAGCAGTGGTACTTAAACTCTAGTCATCCAGATGGCTCATGAGCAGTCTAGTATGAACCTCGATCATCCGAGCAGCCCATTACCGGTCGTATGAAACCCTGGTCATCCGGGCGGCTCATAGGTGGTCGAATCTAAACCTTGGTCATCCAAGTGGCCCGTTAGCGGTTAAAATCTTAGGGGCTAGTGTAGCACACGCAATGACCTCCTTTACGAGGAGATAGCGTGATCAGGTAACGATTGTCGAATGGAGAAAAATTCTTCTCCAAGGCTGGCCGCGCAAGTCAACACTTGGGCAACGCCACGAGGTTTTACTCACAAGCCACCACTATTAGGCCGACTAACACATACACAGCCGGCTACAAAAAAAACCTAAGGATTTCACTCCTTTGGCCGTAATACAATGGCCGCCAGCCAACAGAGTTGGCCATCGAGTACAGCAAACATGCAAGAATAAAGCAGTAAAAAGAAATAGACGTAAAGTGGGAGATATCTCATTTTATTGTTATCAAATGTATTACATTATATATGATACAATTAAAAAGGGAAGACCAAAAATCGACAAAAGGCTAGGGAGGCGACGAAGGTGGCGCCTGACCGTCTCGTGAATCCCTCATGTGACTTTCGCGGGTCTGGGCGGACCTGTTTCACATATTAAGCAGGTCCACCAAAAAATTATGGTCAATAACCCACGTGATACACCGGCACATATTGACCCCTTCCCACATCCGCGACCACATCAGTTGCTCATTCTCGTGGGCAAGTATCTGGAGGCTCAGGCGGTTCTCCAGCTCTGTCAACTGCCCACCAAGCTGGCTAAGGCGCTCAGTGATCCGCTCGTTCTCCTCCCATAGCCAAGCATTCTCCTTTTTCAGGTTGGCATTCTCGGCCTCCGAATTAGCCAGAACGGTCTGCAAGGCAGCGACATCCAACCGGTGTGCCGCCCCCGAAGCCACCAGCTTCGCATCCAACCAGGCGATCTCTGCCTCCCTATTAGAGATCACCTGATCCCGCTGGTCAATCGCCTTTGCCACAGCATCCAGCACTTTCTCCTTCTGCACCAAATGATAAAGCAAGTCAGAGACTTTAAAGGAGAAGTTGTGCAGAAAGCGTCACAGAAAATTATACCTCCTAGACTTTCCGTGTGGGCCTATCAGGCCTGACCTCCAAGTCTGGCTCCAACGGTGGCGGGCTGGAAGTGATGCCCGCATGAGTGGAGTTGGCGGCGGCCTCCTCCAGGATGTCCTCCAGGAGCCCTTCATCAATGTTGTCCGTGGAAAAGTCGAGCTTCCTAGCGACGGCCTCCACTGTAGCTGCAGGAGGATCAAGGTCAATCACCGGCTGCTCAGCCGGTAGCTGCATGGCTGGTGAGCCGACTGACGGCTCCTGCGCCTCCGTCGGCAGCTCACAGGCTGGCTCTGGTAAAATCTTCGTCGGCGCCACTCGAAGAACCACCTGTGGCGCAGGCTGTGCTAGTATGATGCCTCCGGCCCCAATTTTTGGCAGGTCCTCAAACGTCTTCTCCATCCCGATGACGTTGCCAGGACCGCTGCAAATCCCAATAGCGATGTAGTCCAGCCCCGAAGACGATGATGAGCATCTCCGCAGCCATCCTCTTGGGGCTGGGGCCGATGAAGTCGTCGTCAGTCGGGCGGGGACGGATGAGCAGACCCCTGGAGTCCTCCGGTTGCATCATGACTGCCGGCATTGGTCCCTTGAACTTCTGGACGGGAGAGGGCGGACCCCAATTCACCTTCTTGGTCTCAACTCGGAAAACCAAGAAGTCTCTCCTAAAGTTAGAAATGTGGGTCTTGACCAACTTCCTCAGCCACTCAAGGGACACTGTCTCAGCCTTCGACAGCGTCCCAGTGTAAACATCGGGCACCTGGCCCCAATCCTTGACCAGGGGCCAGGTCTCGCTCACACTCACGAAGAAGAACCAATTTTTTTAGTTCTTTAGCGAGTCGTAGAAGGCCGTATTAACTTCAGGCCACTGCGTGGAATCAGGGAGACCCACTCTCCACTCTGGTTTATCTTAAACAGGCCCTTTACCATTGGCATAGCTAACTGCCGAGAATGCTTACGGAGAAAGATGTAGAAAGTACACAAATACTATATAGCATTGGAGTGAAGCTGTGCGATGGGGACCCACAAGGCTTGAAGGATCGACTGTAAATCATCTGGGAGAGGAAGACGAAGGCCGCTCCTTAGGTGGGCCTCGTATATGGTCACGTGTCTCGCCGGCGGCGCAAAGGCTCTGTCATCCTTATCCGGAATCCTCCACGCAATGTCCTTTGGAATATTAAACTCTATGCATAGCTCTTTGATGTTGCCCTCTCGAAGAACAGAGGGAATGTCAGCAACAGAAGTCGAAGTCATGCTTGCAGGAAGGTTATGGTTTTTTTGAAATTGCAGAAGGAGGACGGGAAAGCAGGTTGAAGACGAAGAAGCAAAGCAAAAGGCGTGAAAAAATGCTAAGTGTGAAGGAGGGAAACTTAATGGGCAAGTGTGAATGCCTTAAACCTCCTCAAGAAGGCAAGCCATCATTCCTGCCATGTGTCACATGCAAAATGGGCCTCTTTTGAATAAATCTTCTGACGCATTAAAGGCTAGGATAGGGGTCAATTGTGTGAAGACACGTGTCCACTTTTAACCTGACAAGCTGGCTAATGACCACGCGTTACTCAGGGCTCATACAAAGTTCTCCGGATCTTACCAAAGATGGTCAACAGATCCGATCAACTTTCTTCTTCGAATCTGATCAAAGATGGTAAACAGATCCGGTCAACTTTCTTCTCCGATTCTGACCAAAGAAGATCAACAGACTAGGTCAATTTTTTTTTCCGAATCTGACCAAAGACGGTCAACGGATATGGTGAACCTTCTTCTTCGGATCTGACCAAAGATTGTCAATAGATCCAATCAACTTTCTTCTCCAAATCTGGCGATGGCGGTCAACAGATTCGGTTAACGCTTCACCATTTCGTAGAGTTCTCCGAAATTTTCAAGTAGCAAAGGATAGTGAGGAGCATCCCATCTTGAACATGCTGGAGGCCAGAATTTTAGCCACCGGCATGGGGGGTTAGTGATGGGCATACTATAAATGGGCTGGCTCAATAGTTAAATGCAGCCCAGATCCACTGTTGGACGGTCAACATTGGCCTAACAGGAAATGAGGGCCAAATTCCTGAAAGGCCCAAACACGCGTCAGACGGTCAACGCCAGTATTGACCGATTGAGGCACAGGCAGGAGGCCAACTTTTGCTCAGGACGGTCAACCTGTGCGTTGACCAGAATCATGGTAGCAATAGGCCAAGAATAAAAAGGCTTTCCACGGGCCAGGCTCACTTGAGTCCACGTTCCAGCAGGCGGTTAGTAACGACACTTTTTTTAACTTTGCGCCTTCCATAAATCCAACCGGCTCCAAAAAAGAACGTTGACAAGATCAGCGTATTTTTCATAAAGAAGGCGCCAGATCTTCCCAATTCCTACCAAGTGGAGCCTTCCAACGATAATATACACGAAAGGAAGGCAAAAAATTTAGAAAGCTGCTACCTGCCAGAAAAGCAAGCAATCCTAACTAATTAGACAACTCGTGCCTTTCTCACAAGGAAGGCTGCCTAAACATGGCGTAGGGGATCACACCTTCCAACCAATGAAGATCACCCTACTGTCATTAAAATGAGCTCTAGAGTTCTCACTCAGGGCACGCCTGCTACCACGCCTTCTACCATGCCTTCTATTACGCCTACTGCTACGCATTCTACGACACAAACATATGACTCTCTGCCACACGAAAAATCATACGCTCTCGACCAGGCATTCCAAGACGATTTCGTACTCTCTCTCTCTCTGTGATCGCACTGAGAGAAAGAACACAAATTAAAGGCATACAGGCACTCTTTCTGTTGACAGATGCCTACTGCCTTCACCCACCGTCTAAATTCAAGAGACGGCATTGTTTTTCTTTAATATGAAAATTCACGCACTCTTACACTCTCATTTTCAATTCTCATCTTCAGTTACCTTCACAAATTTCGAAAGCTGTTTATTTATTTGAGCGTCGAAGTGTTTTCGATGGGATAATTTTTCGCTGA
>JAODPA010065974.1:0-10984 GCA_025585075.1 Nepenthes mirabilis | reverse complement strand
ACTTATTTCATAGGGTGAACCTTGAAAGACATCAAAAATCTCTCTCTAAGCATAGATAGGTCTTTCATCAAATACATATTTCCACAAAATTCTTGGTACAGATGGAGTTTGTTTCCTGCATTTGATACACATGCTCTTCTAGTGCATCCAATTTCACATCGTTTTTGTATATTTAATGCACTCTATAAAAAAAAATGAAAATTGGTTGAAGATAATAAAGGAATAAAGGAATAGTTATATCCTTGCATTCTTGAGCAATTAAAGAATAGGCTTGGTCAGAGTTTTCACATTTGGCCTGAAATTTATCAAGTAAGCCTCAATGTCTGCACCTCTTGGTTTATGGTGGTGCTAAGCTTACATAGTAAGCCTTCCTATAGTAGAAGCTACTTTAGAAAAGAAGAAACATATATTTGAACTTTTTAATAAAATAAAATAGTTGGATCGTGTTTAATCCAATGGCTTCTAGCCACATAGGAGAAATTCCCTCTCATTGTACGAGGAAGCCCCTTTCAATCCCTCGAATCCTCAAGATATGGAAGACTCATTTGTTAGTAATCATGTAGAGCAACCAATTAGGGAATTATATTATAGCATTAGTACAAATATGTATTGGCATAAATACTTTTTAGAATTTACCAATATATATTGGATATTATATTATCCGAAGAGCCTAAACTATTAAATTGTAAACTAATATAGATATGTAAGTCATTATAACTTTAACCAATTTTCCTATGTTAAACTTTTCACAATACAAATTTTCCATAATCTCCCTCTCATGTGTGAGTTTCATCTATATTCGGACACTCCACTTCAAAACCAAATCTTGCAACACTTCATCGAAGGGCTTCACCATCCAAAACACTAGAGGACAATGGTTTAATTTATAATCCCGGCAAATGAACCCTTCAAAAGCCTATGTGTTGGCGTAAAAACGGAAGGCACGGTGACCGAGCGAACAATACACTCGAACAGCAACAGAGTAGAGCTCTCGGACGGACGGCCAAAAGTAGAGATAGAAAAACGAGAGAAAACACACGAGAGTTTTAACGTGAAAAATCCTTCTTCAACCAAAGGAAAAACTACAAAAGAATACAATATAAAGAATGGATTGTTTACAAGTATGTTCGCTACACAAGTTTAAACAAACGAAAAATAATCTCAAGTGTATATCTCACAATCTCACTCTAAAAGTGTTTCTCACTCTATCTTTACAACGAGGCTTGCCCACAGCTCTCTCAAGGCTCACTCCAAGTCTGTCTTGAAAGACATGGCACAAGCACTCCACGACGCACAACAGCCCACTTTTTTTGTTTGAGAAGTAAGGGCACAAGCCTTTATATACACAAAAGGACCTAATGGTCTGCCAGCCACCCTACTGCCAGTAGGGTGGCAGGACCACGCCCCCTAGGCTTGCGATGGCAGGCACATACCTGGCATGCAAGAATGGCAGGCCTGATACCCTAAGAAGTTGTAGCCGCCTGATTCACTAATTAAAGTGGGTCAACTGTCCACCTACAAAACGCGGCTACAGCAGGCCTACAAGAGAGAGTCAATGCCTATGTCTTCAGAGTCTTCGTCCATGTCCTAAGAAACCTCTCGGACATGATGCCTCTGATAAGTCATCGTCCGTTATGACAGGATTCTCGGACCACTCCAAAAGTCCGCGTGCATTGCTTCCTTTGAGTCTGCGGATACAAATGTCACGAGGGAGTGACCCCAACAAACTTCCCCTCACGACCGAGTAGGAGTGAAGTTAGTCAGACCAGCAATGTCACAACAAGCTTCTAGCTTTCCCTTTGGCAAAACTTTGGTCAACATATCCGAGCCATTATCATCCGAACAGACCTTTTCAATTGACAGCTGCCCATCATTAAAAACACCTTTTACCCAATGATATCGCACGTCAATGTGCTTTGACCTGGAATGGAATGAGGAGTTTTTACACAAGTGAATGGAACTTTGACTATCACAGAGGATCTCATACGTCTCTTGCCTTAGACCCAACTTTTGGACGAACCTCTTCATCCAAAGCATTTCCTTACAGGCCTCGGTAACGGCAATGAACTCTACTTCCGTAATCGAGAGAGCGATGCACTTCTACAACATGGACTGCCAGGAGACCGCCCCTCCCGCAAATTTCACCAAGTATCCGGACATTGATTTTCGAGAATCAATGTCCCCAGCCATGTCTGCATTTGTGTACCCAATCAGTTGAGGCTTCTTTCTTCAAAACTGCAAACCTGTCTTGGAGGTCCCACGGAAATATCTGAAAATCCACTTTACCATGGACTAATGCTCCATCCCTGGGTTTGAGAGAAATCGGCTCACAAGGCCAACCGTATGAGTAATGTCCGGCCACGTACACACGGTCGCGTACATCAGACTACCTACGGCCGAGGAGTAAGGTATCTTACTCATGCGCGCCTTTTCAGTGTCCGAGGAAGGACACTGCTACTTGCTCAGCCTAAAATGGTTGGCTAGAGAGGTACTGATAAGTTTGGAGCTTTCCATGTTGAACCGCTGAAGCACCTTTTCAACATAGCCTTCTTGGGACAGCCAAAGCTTCTTGTCCCCTCGGTCGTGAAATATTCTGATCTCCAGAATCTGCTTCGTCGGTCCGAGGTCTTTCATGACGAAAGACTGCCCCAGTTGCTCTTTCAGCTCCTTGATCCGAACACTTTGTCTTCGACAACCAGCATATCATCCACATAAAGGTGGAGGATGACGAAGTCATTTTTTGAAAATTTCTGGACAAAGATATAATGGTCGGAAGTAGTCTTATGGTATCCACGTCCGACCATGACAGACTCAAACTTTCGGTACTACTGTCTCGGAGCTTGCTTCAACCCGTACAGGCTCTTCTTCAAACGACAAACCAGTCATTCCTCCCCCTTGACTTCAAAACCGTCTGGTTACTCCATATAGATCTCTTCCTCAAGATCTCCACGGAGAAAAGCTATTCGGATGTCCAGTTGTTCAATCTCCAGATCCAAAGTCACTGCCAGTCCGAGTACCACACGGATAGAGGACATCTTTACAACAGGTGGAAAATTTTCATCAAAGTTAACACCCTTGCATTGACTAAAGCCCTTCACCACAAGCCGTGCCTTGTGTCTTGGCTTGTTCACGTCCTCGGTCGTCTTCAGCCGGAAGACCCACTTGTTTTTCAGGGCCTTCTTCTCATTGGGCAACTTAGCCAGCTCAAATGTATGGTTTTCATGAAGAGAGGTCATCTCTTCCTTCATAGCCTCAAACCATTTATCCTTTTAAGCGCTACGCATGGCCTCACTGAAATCTTCAGGTTCTCCAGCATCAGTGAGGAGGACGTACTCACTTGCAGGAAAGTGGACGGATGGACATCTCTCCCTAGACGACCGTCTCACAGGGGCCTCCTCGGCCTGTTAAGGGGTTAGATCTTCAACTTGATCTTCCTGAGGCACTGGAACCGACTCATAATGGTTGCCAGCCACTCTTGATCCGCCGACATCGAACTCAAGAGGCACTGGACGGACAGCATTAACATCAACTCTGTCCGTCCGGGAAGTATTGGGTTGAGACTTCTTCTCTTTCTTAATGTCCTCAATGGTCTCTTCCTCAACGAAGACCATATCTCGGGACCAGACCAACTTCCTATCCTTTGGGTCATAGAACCTATATCCAAGTTCGTCCTCGTTATAGCCCAGAAAGACACATTGCTTTGTCTTTGGCTCTAACTTGCTCCTCTCATCTCTCGGAACATGAACAAAGGCCTTACAGTCAAATGTCTGAAGATGGCTGTACACTGGCTCCTTCCTGGTCCAAATCTTCTCAAGAACTTCCCCATCCAGAAGCTTACTGGGCGACCGGTTGATCACGTGGGCAGTCACTTTTAAAGCCTCGGCCCAAAAAGATCTCGAAAGCTTGGCCTCGGACAACATTCACCTGACCATTTCCATCAAGGTGCGATTCATCCTTTTGGCCACGCCATTCAACTGTGGCGTCTTCGGTGGAGTCCTTTGATGTTTGATGCCGTGAGTTCTACAATAGGCATCAAACATCCCAATATACTCTCCACCGTTGTCGCTCCGGACGGCCTTCAACCTCCTCTCAATCTCACGCTCAATGTGGACATGAAACTGCTCAAAGATTCCTGCAACCTGATCCTTGGTCTTCAACGGGAACACCCACAGTTTTCTCGAGCAATCGTCAATGAAGGAGACAAAGTATTGTACTCCTCCAAAAGACCTTTCTGGGAGGGGACCACACACGTCCGTGTAGACGAACTCTAGGACCTCGAACCTCCTAGAAGATACGTCTCCTTGAAAGGAGACTCCCCATTGCTTCCCCGCCATGCAGTGAAGGCAAGTCTTCGGCCTGTCTCCATCCATCTATGGGATGAGACCCTTCTTGGCGAGATGACTCATACCCTGCTCACTCATGTGTTTGAGCTATTTGTGCCACAGGCCCGAGGACTCCACATATCTTGTGGCATTCACCTCTGCCACCTCGGCCTTGGCTTTCTACGCGTAAAGGCTTGAGGCCTTTACTCCTCGAGCAACCATCATGGATCCCTTCGTCAGCTTGAAACCACCGTCACAAAAGACACTACAGTAGCCTTCATCATCAAGCCGTCCTATTGAAATGATATTCATATGAATATTGGGGATGTATCGGACGTCCCTCAAAATCAGTCGAGCTTCACTGTTCGTCAACAAAGAGACGTCACCTCGTCCAATGATCTTAGACGTCTCCATATTGCCCATCTTCAACACGCCTGGGGTACTCGAAGTGTAAGTGAAGAACAGCTCTCTCCTGAAAGTGACGTGGATGGATGCGCCAGAATCCACCACCCAGTCAGAATCCTGCTCGGCCATGCTCACAGAGTCCTCAGACTCATAGGCCAAAAAGAGGTCACATCCTGTGACAACAGACACCGAGGACTCTTCCTCGCCACGTCTCCTTTTGCCCATCTCCTTTCCAGTATTTTCACGCTTCCACTTATAACAAAATTTCTTGATGTGGTCGTTCTTACCACAATGATGGCACTCCAAGTTCTGGTATCGAGAACGTGATTTACTTCGCCCTTTGTCTTCAGACTTTGGGCCACGTCCTCGGCTCCTTCCCCTTGATTCGGTGACAAAGACCTCGGAGTGTTGAGAGGTGGACGTACCCTGAGAACGCCATCTCACTTCCTCGTTCAACACAGCTCCTTTGGCCATCTCCAAAGTCACCACGCCGTTAGGAGCTGTATTGGCAATGGCGATCCTCATAACCTCTCATGAGTCCAGGAGGGTTTCTAGAAGTTAGAGTCCAAGGACCTCATCCTCGAACTTAATCCCCATGCCATTCAGCCTGTTCACGTAGTCCTAAAACTCATTCAGGTGGTCGGTGACAGATGAGTTGTCCTTGTACCGAATTTGCATCAGCCTCATCAAGTGATAGATTTTGTTATTTTCGGTCTTGGAGGCATAGAGCTTTTGCAATTTCTCCCAAATCTCCTTAGCATTTGTCTCTCCGCGAACGTGGTTGAACGCATTGTCATCCACAAACCGCCGGATATAGCCGCACACTTGCTTGTGCTCCAACGTCCACTCCTCGTCCGTTTTTGCCGCCGGCTTTTGTGTGGCAAAAACGGGATTATATATGGACTTCACAAAGAGCAAGTCTGATATCTTACTCTGCCAAGTGTCAAAGTTAGCTCCGTTTAAGAAAGTCATTTTGCTTCCAAACTCCATAGTAGCCAGCAACAAGATCAGCGTTTAAAGAACCAAACTCTCTGATACCACTTGTTGGCGCAAAAATGGAAGGCACGGTGACTGAGCGGACAAAACACTCGGACAGCAATAGAGCAGAGCTCTTGGACGGATGGCCAAAAGTAGAAATAAAAAAATGAGAGAAAACATACGAGGATTTTAACATGGAAAACCCTTCTTTAACAAAGGAAAAAACCACCAAAGAATACACTATAAAGAATGGATTGTCTATAAGTATGTTAGCTACACAAGCTCGAACAAAAGAAAAATAATTTCAAGTGTATATCTCACAATCTTTCTCTAAAAGTATTTTTTACTCTATCTTTACAATAAGGCTTGCCCACAGCTCTCTCAAGACTCACTCCAAGTCTGTTTTCAAAGACACAGCACAAGCACTCTAAGACGCACAGCAGCCCACTTTTTTTTTTTTGAGAAGTAAGGGCACTAGCCTTTATATACATAAAATGGCCTAGTGGTCGGCCAGCCACCCTACTGCCAGTAGGGTGGCAGGACCACGCCCCCTAGGCCTGCAATGGCAGGCGCACGCCCGGCGTGCCAGAATGGCAGGTCTGACACCCTAGGAAGTTGTAGCCGCCTGATTCACCAATCAGAGTGGGTCAACTGCCCACCTGTAAAACGCAATTACAGCAGGCCTATAAGAGAGAGAGTCAACACCTATGTTTCCAGAATCTTCGTCCATATCCTCAGCAACCTCTCGAACATGATGCCTCTGATGAGTTCTCGTCCGTTGTGACAGGCTTCTTGGACAACTCCAAAAGTTCGTGTACGTTGCTTCCTTTGAGTCCGCGAAAACAAATGCTACAAGGGAGTGACCCCAACACTATAAACTATATATTGAGCCCGTGACTATACTAAATTATAACCAACTTACAGTAAGTAGACCATTAAAATGAGATGTTAACAAGCTTATGAACAACACTATTAAAAGTTCTTAAACAATCCATTCTCATGCCAAAGAAAAGTTTAACAACAATTTATTGAATAATTCTAGTTATAAGTTTGAACGAGCTACTCAAAAACCTAAAGAAATATAGCTCGGTCAGACTTAAGTTTGACTTATTTATCTAATAAATAAGTTTGAATAATTCTAATAAGTTTGACTTGTTTAGGCCTTGAATCTTCAACATGCTTTCGTTTTCGTAGCAGGTAATTAATTAAAATTAAACAAAGTAACTATAAAGATAATTTATTTCCCAGTTAAAATTCCTTTTAACTATTAGGCAGCATACCAAATTTTTTCTGAAATTAAAATTATTTTTACCATTACAGGATTGTTGGGGTAGGTAGCGTCTGACTACCACCACATGCAAACATAGCAAAGGGAATAAGGAAGAAGAAAAAGAATACATTAGTTTTATATGGAAAATCCTTCTCAAATAAGAGAAAAAATCACAAGATGATTAGTTTACTAAATCGATTTCACTATGTGAGGTTGGGAACAATTTTTTCACAATTACACAGGCACAAAAGAAAAAACAAAGAATAGAGTACAAGCAATACAAAGAACATACTTTGGCTTTGCTCATTATTCTCTCTTTCCTTTTTTCAATGTTTTTCACTCTCTCTATTTTTCATACTTAGAAAAATAATTTTTTTACCAAGTACCTATCTTCTTCTCTTTCAATACAGACGCATATATTGAGCAAATTTGAAGAATATTCTATTCCCTCGATAAAATCTATTCTTACCAATAATATGAATCTACTCTGTACAAAAATAACTCCTGTATAACCTCCTCAGATTACGCATGCTCAGAAAATCTTTTAGTTGACACTCTTTTGGATTCCCCGGTGGACGGCCAACATTCCATCGTCTGCGGTCTTCGCAAGGCTGGTCAACGCCTCGTTGACCATCATCTCCACATGGCCAGTCTATACCTCTATTGATCGGTCTGTTGTCCTTCTGGGATCCTTCAACATTGTTGGGTAGCTCATACTTTCAACCAGTAAATAGGTTGACCGGTCATTATTACTCGCCTAAATATTTTCAGTTAATTATGTTGATCAAAATTTCTTTTACTTATTTTGTACATAGTCTATGGATTCTTTAACGCACAGGTCCGCGGACCATAGTAGCACGCAGGGTCCACGTGCTCAGTTCGATTCCTCTGGTCATCAGGATTTTCACATGGGAGTGACCCCCAACAAGGATTTATCATCTATTTTATTTGAATTTATGAGGAACCAATTATAGTATATAACCACATAGATAAGTACAATAAAAGATAATTTTTACGTAGAAATTTCTTTCATATAAGTAAAAATTATAGGATATTACACCCTAAGATTTCTCTACTACACATGGGATTTGATTATAAATAATTTTTTCAAATGACTTGGTTATACAACACATTATAAGTGTAAGATTCAGTTTTTATTAACCTCCATCTAAATAACTTGTTTATATTATACTGCAAGTATGATGTTGAGTTACCAATAACCATAATTTCTTCAATTATGCAACCATTCAAGTAAAAGATTCAGTTATCAATAATCTTAGACATCTTGGTTGTGCAACACATTCATGCAATAGCCGGATACCCTTTTGATATATTTCGGAGGTATTTATCAATTTTAAAATTTATTAGATGCATCGGATTAATAATATATATTGTAAGAAATTGAGAAAAAATCAAAATTGTAGCTTGGCGCCAAAGCTCGCCCAAGAAGTGTTTGAGTTGATATGGCTCAAGGTTATTGAAAATATGTATAACCCTTCATTAAGTTGATCTTTTAAATTTTTAATTCTTCAATTTTGTACATACTTTATATTTTTACACGTATTTGTATGGATTATAATTTGAGATATGTGGATAGCCCACAGATAGACAATAGAAATATCTCGTACTTATTGATATGTGTTAGACCCTGGAACATATTTTATACTTGTATGTTTTCGTTCCTGCCTTTGATTTCAGTATATGAGATTATAAGATTTTAATCTAGACTATGGTATGTGTTCCACGTGGATGTAGTAACAGTCGCGATTATGTAATGTGACCACGAATCATATGATATGATATCATTTATGAGATTTAATCGGATCGTTATTTATTATGATTGTATCCTCAATGGACCATTTGATATAAATAATACTTTAGTACAAGACATCTCAATTTTCAGTGAATTTGACGAACCTTGGGGTTCGTTTTATATGTTCATATGTGGTATCTCATTTCGTCTGATTTATATATACTATTTTATAATGATGATACTTACTGAATTTTAAACTCACATTTTTATATTTTATCATTTTAGACTAGTTGATTGGATATGATAGTAGGAGTTCGGATATGATCTGACGTGGCATATCTCTGTCGGTGAGTAGAGATATTTATACTGGTTATATTCTAGATTTCAAGGGTACATTATAATTGTTGTTTATAGCTAAATACAGGCATCGGTCTATATATGAGGCATCTTAAAATTGTTATACTATATTGATGAGTTATTATTGTGTTGAATACTTCCTTTGTGATATATGAACAGCATGTCTCTTTTTATGATATTTGGATTTATATCTAATAAGATCCTATACGGGTTATATTACATTGGGTCTTGTGTCTGTATGAAACGTCATGCCTGAGTTGAGTTTTGTTGTTTGATGAATTTATTAGATATCTTTATATCGTAATTTTTATTTATTGACATGTGTATTTTGTATTTGGAACGTAACATCCATGTGAATAACTCCTGAGAGATGAATGAATACAAGGGAAAGAAGAAAGAAAATAACTGATAATATATTTTATAACAAGAGTAAGGTAAAGTATCTGAAGTTTACGAATAATTGACCTTGATATGAATCCCAAACAATTGTCAAAATTTTTATTTTATTCTTTCTTTCACTTTCTCTCTCTTTTCTCTACCTGCCTATAAAGGATTTTGAAATAATTTTTCCTACTTAATTCTAAAAGCATAATATCATATTATACTCGTGGATGCTGCTAAAGCGGCCATTACATGGCTCAACTCTAAACAGTCATTACAGTCCTTCCTAAAATAGAAGCTCAAAGTCCCGCTCCTGTACCTATCATATGGAATTGTCTCGGTAGGGTTTCCTTTAAACGAAACCATGCGCAAACTTTAAGCGAAGAGCCCAGATAGTTCTAGAATTGAAAAATATGTGCATTTGGTGAGTGACCCACATATAAATGATCTAAAACCAATATTAATTTTACTTCAAATGTATTTTTAACTTGAAGAAATCAAGTTCAGTCGTAGTTCTAAAACTCGGTATGGCCATGTTTGTTCTGGGCTATGCATCGCTCGGCTTGTTTAGAGCTACCGGTGTTCGGCATGCAATACACATACAGACAGAGTTTCTCAAGAATGCAAGCTTAAAAAATATATATGGACATCAGAGAAAACACAAGTAACACATAAATATTATTAATTCAGTCAACACAAGTAATACAGAAGTATTATTAATTTCAACCACTCACCTTGAAAGATAGGCCATGATCAAAGAGATCATGGCTAAAACAAGGTCAAACAAATTCAATGTGCAAAAGCCTCTTGTACTTCAAAAATTGATCTTTTAGCACCCAAAAGAGAGGTACAGAACAGAGGGAATAAAACCCAAGGAAGTAGTACTTAATTCATGGCTATTACAAATAAGTAGCAGAGAGAAGCCATGACTGATTGTGATGAACAGCATCTAAACTCCTGTTATCGAGCACCCGGTGGCTCCTCGTGCCCAACTCCGGGACTGCGACCAGGAGTCGTAGGTCGAAAGGCCTCAGTCTCCATCATTTTACGGCAATTTACCGTAAAAGCAGCGACGGAAGGAGGCTTTACCAGCGCTGGTCTTGGAGTAGGTGGTGCAAAAATTCCTCTTGGTCCTGATGCCTCCATGAACACAAATTGCTGCTGCAAGAGAAGTGTAGCCATGAGCAACAAAGTCATCTTCAATGCAGGACTTGAACAAGATGCCATGAACATCTGCATTTGCGAAAGAAATTATTTGATGGGGAGTAATTACTGGGAGTCGAAGTGGCCTATTTAAAAGACCAAAAGGTGGGTTCAATTTATTATGAAAATTGAGTCTGATGTGCATAGTATTGTTTGTGTTGGGCACCGTTTATGATAAACAGTTTTAAACCGTATATAATAAAGCCCAATACTTCAATCCTTGCATGTTAGCTCGCCCGTGGCACGAATCGTATCGTATCTAGTATGGCTAGTTATTTAAATTTTTTTAATTGTAATAATTATATAGCCATTATC
>JAODPA010065963.1:0-10984 GCA_025585075.1 Nepenthes mirabilis | reverse complement strand
GATATTTATTGATATATTAGATTTTGAATTCATTTATGTTGATGGATATAAGAATTTATGATGAATAATTAATGATTTCAATTGATTTGATGATTTTTGTATGGCTGATTCAGGCTGGGTCCGAGGACTTAGGTCCAAGTCACTACATTCTATCACTGTGAGGATACAAAGGTTGTAAACTCTATAGGCTTTACTAGATTGTGAATGTCTTAAAAAAAATACTTTATTACTTTAGAGTTAAATTTTTTTAGATTTTTCTAACCCGTGGAATATAACATTTACTGTCAAAAATGTAATATGATCTAGCATTTGATTTCTTTCTTTCCAAAATTCTTAAGAGGCCATATTTATTCTAGATCATAAATAGAACCCTATTAATGATATGGCAAGTTGTACTCAAAACCTTGTCCAAAAAAGTGTGCTGTGACTTTCTTATTGTGCATTATAGTTCTAACCATTTTTTAAAAAAATTTAGTTTTGTTTATTAAACAATTTCGTTTTGTTGAGGACCGATAAATGTAGAAAATTTATATTTGATTCCTTCTTTATTATCAAAGTTAGTGTTCTTGATTTCTTTTTCATGGTTACTTTTAATTTGGATAATTGGATATTCTATTTAATTAATGAGTTTTTTGAAAAGAATATTCACATGTTCGAAGTCTTAGATTTCTCACTCATTAATTTAATCCACGGGTATCTTTAATAAATATCAATAATAACTAAAATATATCTCTTCTTCCTAAACTCTCAATTCTAAAAAGTCCCATAAGATCCATATGGACATGTTGTGTAAATGTTTGTTGTCGTAGAATCAATCAAGTTTGCTTTCCAAGTTGGCATAGACCACACGTGATTTTTTACATTCATCATTTTGGGTGAGCTATCAATGATATTTGTCTTTGACATTTTAAACAAACTTTTAGAGTTTAGGTAACAATGGCATTAATGTCACAATTCGGTTGAATCGATCATTGAGAAATAGTACCCTATTACTAGACTAGAGACAACCCTATTGGGGTTATCCGGAGTTTTCTTTCATTCTAATATGAACGATCCATTAGTGTAAAAATTATAGTATTTATTTTGAAAAAATTTGACATTAAAATTTTCATCATAGAATTTGATGGGTCTGGTAGTTCACCGGGCTGGCCTAGAGTTCAACTTGTAGGAGCAGCGGCAACCTGATTGTGACGGAACAGATTTTTTATTTTTTTGTTCTCTAATGCATTCCGTCAATGACCATACAAAATTGAAACCCAAAAATAATATCCTAAAGTTCTAAGGGAAAACAGGAAGAGTTTTTCATAAAATTGGGCTAAATTGATACAATCAACTTGAATAAAACATATAATTGTACAAATGCAATCTTCAATATACATTCACATTTCAATCAAAGGATCATCAGACGCCATGACTTCATCCATGGCTTTAATTTATCAATCATATCCACTATACCAAAACTCATACAAGAGATACCGTCTAGGACCTGTGTAAATCCAAAAATAAAATAGTGAAAGCAGAACTATTTTCATAAAATAAACTTGTGGAAGTATAATTCATTATTCCAACAAATGAAAGGCATATTATGACCATTTATATATACGCAATATCCATCCACAAGTAAGATATTACATGCAAAACTATCAAGTTTTCAAAATCTTCAAGATGACTCCAAAGCTCCAAATCTTCCTTAATAAGCTTTGCCTATTCTTGTTTGTCAGGAATCGATTCTACTATTCATCTAGAGGGAAGGAAAATAATAGAGTGAGTCAAAATCCATTAAGGTACTATAAAAACATACAAGTGATATTCTTTCATGTATAATATAAGTACAGATAGACGAAATTATGGAATTATTTGAAGAACAGAAATGTATAAGGAAATAAGAGAAAGCAGAAATTAGTATAACATGCTTCAGAAATCATAAATCAGTATAACAAGCATAAGAAATTAAAAACCGATATCAAACTCTATAAATTATAGAAATCTCACTTACTATCCGAAGGACCGCTCTAGTAAACCCTACTAGTCGAATGGGCAAATAATCGAGGATAGATTATGTTACGCACATAATCAAAGGCTAGGAATAGAACAGGAATATCCCTTCTGACGGGATTATATACAAGAATACCTCCCAAAGGCAGGTCGAACACAAAATTCTACCGTCTAGGCTAACGCTCTAAGGAATGACGGATCACGTATAACTCCATGGATAGAGTTATCCTCGATTATCACCATAATATTTAAAGGTATATCGGAGAACATTACCTGATTGTATATCAGTCCTATATCCAAATTAACATAATTGAAAATGTCTTTCTTCTTATTTCTTAACTTCTAACTCATTGTGTTTTAGAAAGCTAATTAGATTTATACAAATAAACCTTCAGATATTTTTAGAAATTCACAGTAATGTAACAGTATAATTCCATATAAAATTTTTTCATACAAAAATTATAGCATGATCAATAACCCTTTACAACTCAACATTTACATCTCAAGATTTAAAGATTTTAAACACCAAATTCCTAATTTTTGTTCTAAGGTTTCACACAAAGTTTTCAGATTTAAATCAAACACCAAACATATGTTTATTTTTAAAATCAATGCCATAAATCAAAATACATATACAAAACTATGCATGTAAACCAAAAATCTCCAAATTGTTGAGCTAGGGTTTCACACAAAGCTTCAGAACTTAAATCAGATACCAAACACATGTTTATTTATAAAACAATGTCATATATCACATTACATATGGGTAAATATAAAATCTATCAAAACAACTAAAAGAAACATGCCTCATTTACATTAATCATGGAGGAATAAGGTTTTAAAGTATAAATACCAATTTAGAGGTATTAAAAAGCAGTAAAAATGGATAATAACGTCCAAGGCATACTTGCCTTCACCCGATTTACCGCTTTCCTCGCTTTGATCGGATGAAAATTCATGGGGAACCCTTTCTCTTCTCTTTTCCTTCCATTCCTCCTTTGTGCTTCTGTCATTCGTGTCCTAAGTTCTCTCCCCCTTCCCTTTTTAAACAAAAACGAATTAAATCAGCTGAAGTGCAATCGCACTTGCACTCGAGCGCTAAACAAGCGCACATCGAGTGCTAGCTCTCAGCCAAGGCCTCGCTCGAGCACCTAAGGCGAGCAGTGAGTGGGGGCTTACTGGTTTTTTGCATCTGTTGTTGGGCAGCATATCAGTATACGGCAGCTCGACTTCCTCTCTTTTCACTTTCAAAATTCATTCTTCCATATATATTTAGCATCATCTTAATTATTATTATTTTAATTACTTTTAAATTATCATATTTCAGAATTGAAATCTCACAACTCTTTCCTACTTATAGAAATTTTATCCTTAAAATTTAACGAACCTCAAATTTTATAATTCAAAGGAACCCTTTTAACATTCCCAAGTTACTTCTTCAATTAAATGATTATCCTATGAAACTTGAAGCATTCAAATCGCCTTGATCTATAGCACTTGATCTGTTCTATAAATATCTAGATTCACCAAATCCGAAGGCAAAACCCAAATTTATTAACTACTTTTCCAACTAGTTCAAAATTTCAAAACAATCAAGGATCCTTGCTTCAGTTTATGCTCAACAACAGAAGTCATTATTCATTCTGAGCCTCAAATCAAACCTTAAAATATATGGGTTCACTATAATTTCGCTGCGCAACTCTAATTAATTTCCTAACCACGAACTATCCGATTGTAATCCACCATCTAATCCAATTTAACTTGACACCCACAATTCTCTAATCAAGTTGGCTAAGTTTTGGTAAATATCTCAAATTACAATCAGACTCCAAATCATAATACTCTATATCCTCATTAGTTCATTGGTATGTCTTTAAACCAACATCTTCCTAAAATGCAAAATCCATATTGACAAGAATGGTCAATTTAGCAGAAATTTAATAAATTCTTACATGTCCTCGAAATACATGGCCATTCACTCCTAGCCACATCAACTACATCCTTAGATCTTCTCACAATTTATATCGATTAGCTCATATAGGGAACCTAGGTTATTCAGCAGTTATAACGAAAGTCCCAATATATCGATACCACCAGGACAAAGCCCAAAATTCCTCAACTTATCGCTAGATTAGAAACTAATATCATAACTGTCTCCCAAGGATTTGCTATAGCTTTAGGTTATATCCCAAATCTTAAAACCCGAATGCTAGCAACCTCGAGATCTCACTGGTATAGAGATGAGTCTACTAATTAGCTCCAGACATGTCCTTTATAATTCACAATGAGGGAATCGTTCTAAGTATCCTGAAATACAACCATAAGGGTTTCTTATTTCAAAATTTCACGATTCCAATATTTTGATTATGATTCTGTCTCCTAATTTATGTATACAATATACTAGTACCCCAATATGGGCCTACTCACGACGCATCTTGACATCTCCTACAAAATACCGAAGGTATGTCAAGTCCATAAATCCTTAACATCCACTATCAGTATTGATGCTTGTTTTCCTTTAAAACACCGAAGTTCATCTATATAATCCTTAGACAAGCCTATCCACCTGCGAAATCCTACGTTCAACTTCGGTCATAATATAACCATTCTGACCCTAAATTTATTAGACAAAGCTATCTCCCAAGACAATACCTTCAAATTCTCAAACAGAGACTTTTAATTGCTAATTTCAGAGTAACTCTAATTAAGGATTCCTCTCCCACTTACCTGCAAGGGCATCTATCCACAAATCCTCAAGGCAAAGACCTCATTGCAAAATCTCAATTATGGGCGAAGCAATTCCAAACTATGGACTCCTCCCTCACTTTGCTCATGTGTAGTTACCTATTGATATAAAAATAATAAAATTTCAATCTTTCTCAAGGCATTACCATCTGTGCTAACTTACCTGGCCCATTAGTTAATCCTACTTTCTAGAGGCCCTAAGGCTTTCTCAACGACACCTAACCAATGCTCATTCAATTCTATACAAATCCTTAGAAACTAATGTCAATTTCAATCCGTCTTCAAATCGCCCATTAAGACAAGTCGGCTTGGTCTTTTCCTCCAAACATATATAAATCCTCGGAACTTTCATAGCTAGATTCTCGGACGGCCACCTACCAACTTCAAAAGGGGTAGTCCCATTTTCTAATTAGACTCAACACCTATCCTTGATTCAATCGACTTTGCCTCTTATTCAGAATTCACAACCTAATTATAGGGTATCATATTCCCTCGATACAATTTACGCCAACATCCTCGAGTATCATTTCAATTCCAAAAGGATTCGTATCACCCACAAATTGATTCTAGATCATCAGTTTCATTTATTCGCCATACCGACCAAATAAATCAAACATTCCTTTTTCCAATCGAATACTCATCTAATTGCTTGTCACACTCCCTAAAATCCACAAAGCATACAGAATTCTCAGGGTGAACGTGACATCGCACACAATTTGAAAACAAGAGAATACATAAATCCATATTTAGTAGGTTTCTTTGCTCCTAGTCTCTTCGATAAGGGCAATTCTTGACCTTTAAAACAAGCCCCCATTGCTTTAAAACAAGTTGTCCCCAAATGTCTCTTTCCACAATGATTACAATACACCACTAACGTTTGGGAATCTGACACTAATTGAATTCCGATGCTACCTTTCCCTTTACCAGACACTTTCATCTTCTTAGTAGATTTTGGGTATCCCAAACCGAACTCCCTTACTGAGGTTCACCTGACTGACTACCCTCTTACCCAAAATTTCTAAGTTTCAAGTTCTTTCTTAAATATTAGAGCCCTATCTAAAACCGCAGCATAAGTTTAAAATTTTTGAGTCACTAACTGACTCTTAATCTTATCTTTTAACCATTGTTGGAACCTCTTGGCTATCCTCAATTCATCTCCCCCAACAAAAGGCGTATAGCGAGATAATTCAACGAACCTTGCGCCATACTCTGCTATGGTGCGGCTTCCTTGCCTAAGCTGCATAAAAGCTTCTTCCTTCCAATCATGGAAGCTAGGAGGAATATATTGTTCCTAGAAGGCTTCCTCAAACGTCTCCCAAAAAATTTCCTTGTCGGGCAAACCTAACGCCCTTTTCTTCATCAACCACCAATCATTGGCTTCTCCTTCTAATTTATAAGTCATAAAGACAACCCTTTCGTGATCAAAACATTGAATTATTGTAAATATTTTCTTCAATTTTTGAATCCAAATCTCTGGCCTTACAGGATCTGGTTCCCCCAAAATTCAGGCACCTTCTCCGTCGTAAACCACTCATATGTTGTTGGGATCGGCTCTGGTGTAGGAACCGGAATCATATGATGCTGCTCCATCGATTCTAATGCACTTGTCATTCTTCCTAATAGATTTAGGTAGTCGGCCTCCCGATCCTTAGGAGTACTAGTATCTCCACAAGTAGTCTTTCTTCCTCCTTGTTGACTAGTTATACTATCTCCTATAACCACAAACATCACGATATTAGTTGACTTTACCTAATCACATTAGAGGAAAGGGTTAAAATAAATCAAGGCACTTCAAATGGAATTTCTCAGGCCATCCCTTACGCATTTCATCTAATCCTAACTATTCCCATCCTTATCTTACCTTAGTCTTAGAACAAATTAACCTGAACCTAAAATACAAATTGATTAGCTTAGGCTTGAGGTCAATATCAATCAATTTAATCACTAGTCATTGCTCAAGTCAATTCCAACATATGCAAATTAGAATACGTAGGATTTCCTAACCTAACTTAATCATTCTAAACCTTTATCTACTTATTCGATTAGTCCTAATCGATCCTAAACTTCTACATACAATTCAAATCAATCCTAAAGTATCTCGTGATCTCTAATACCAACTGTGACGGAACAGATTTTTTTTATTCTCTAATGCATTCCGTCAATGACCATACAAAATTGAAGCCTCAAAATAACATCCTAAAGTTCTAAGAAAAAACGGATAGAGTTTTTTTCTAAAATTGGGCTAAACTGATACAATCAACCTAAATAAAACATATAATTGTACAAATTCAATCTTCAGTATACATTCATATTTCAATCACAGGATCATCAGATGCCATGATTTTATCTATGGTTTTAATTTATCAATCTTATCCATTATACCAAAACTCATACAAAAGATACCGTCTAAGACCTGTACATATCCAAAAATAGAATAGCGGAAGCAGAACTATTTTCATAAAATAAACTTGTGGAAGCATAATTCATTGTTCCAACAAAATGAAAGGCATATTATGACCATTTATATATACGTAATATCCATCCACAAGTAAGATATTACATGCAAAACTATCAAGTTTTTCAAAATCTTCAAGATGATTTCGAGACTCCGAATCTTCATTGCTAAACTTTGCTTATTCTTGCTCATCAGGAACCGATTCTACTATTCATCTGGAGGAGAGGAAAATAACAGGGTGAGCCAAAGCCCAATAAGGTACCGTAATAGCATGCAAGTGAAATTCTTTCATACAGAAAATAAATACAAATAAGTAAAATTATGAAATTATTCAAAGAACAGAAAAGTATAAGGAAACAAGAGACAGCAGAAATCAGTATAACATGCTTCAAAAATCATAAATCAGTATAATAGGCATCAAAAATCAGAAACTGTTATCAAACTCTGTAAATTCTCAAAAGTTCACTTTACTATCTGAAGGACTGTACTAGTAGACCCTACTAGACGATGGGGCAAATAATTAATGATAGATTGTATTACGCACACAATTAGAGGCCAGGAATAGAATAGGAATATCCCTTTTGGCAGGATTATATATAGGAATACCTTCCGAAGGCAGATCAGACATAGAATTCTACCATCTAGGCTAACTCCCTGAGGAAAGGCGGACCACGTATAATTCTATGGACGGAGTTATCATCGATTACCACTATAACATTTTAAGGCATGTCGAGAACCTTACCTGACCATATATCAGTCCTATGTCCAAATTAATAGAATCGAAAATGTCTTTCTTCTTATTTCTTAACTTTTAACTCATTGTGCTTCGAAAGCCAATTAGATTTATACACATAACCCTTTAAATAGTTTCAGAAATTTACAATAACGTAACAGTACAGTTCCATGTAAATTTTTTTCAGATAAAAATCATAGCATAATCAATAACCCTTTACAACTCAACATTTACATTTCAAAATTTAAGGATTTTAAACACCAAATTCCTAATTTTTATTCTAGGGTTTCATACAAAGCTTACGGATTTAAATCGGACACCAAACATATATTTATTTATGAAATCAATACCATAAATCAAAATACATATACGAAACCATACATATAAACCAAAAATTCCCAAATTTTCGAGTCAGGGTTTCGCACAAAGCTTCCGAACTTAAATTGGACACCAAACACATATTTATTTATGAAACAATGCCATATATCACAATACATATGGGTAAATATGAAATTTATCTGAACAATTAAGAGAAACATGTTTCATTTACATTAATTATAGAGGAAGAAGATTTTATAGTATAAATACCAATTTATAGGTATTAAAAAGCGGTAAAAATAGAAAATAATGTCAAAGGTACACTTGCCTTCACCCGATTTACCATTTTCCTCACTTTGATTGGATAAAAATTGGTGGAGAACTCTTTTTTTCCTCTTTTCCTTCCTTTCCTCCTTCGTGCTTCTATCGTTCGTGCCCCAAGTTCTCTCCCCCTCCCTTTTTAAACAAAAACGAATCATGTCGATTGAAGTGAAATCGTGCCTGCGTTCGAGTGCACAACATGCGCACAGAGAGCGCTAGCTCTCGGCAAGGGCCTCGCTCGAGCGCCTCAAGCGACTAGCGAGCAGGGCCTTACTGGTTTTTGGTGCCTGCTGCCACACTCAAGCGCACGGAAAGCGTCATGCTACTGGACAGCATATTAGTATGCAGCAGCCTAGTTTTCTCTCTTTTCACTTTTGAAACTCATTCTTCTATGTATATTTAGCATCATCTTGATTATTATTATTATTTTAATTACTTTTAAATTATTATATTTCGAGATCGGGATCTCACACCGATAGAGGTTCCTCCAAACCCAAGGCCTAGAAAGTACCGCGAAAGGCCTATATAGCATGACCTAGATCTACCCAACAACATATGGGCCATTGGAGTCACCCGCTAAGCGAGTCTGCAAATGTAGCTCAGTAACTCCATCTCAACAGACAAGCCCTGTAGTCCAGGGCACCAGTGACAAGCACACATTGTCGACCACTCACCATAGTGCCAGTAAAAGCAACAGCTAGTAAGCACGCTCTCTCTATATACCTCCCTACGCAAAAAGGGAGCTCTCAACTCTTAGTCCTGAGGTCTCAACTCTTAATCCCAAGGTCTGGACTCTCAATCCCAAGGACAGAAGGAAAATTTTGAAATAGAGAAACCTACAACATCTCACACTCTCTCTCCTGAGTTCATCAACGCCTCCATGTTCAAAGTGGATTTCCAAAGAGATGAGAGGGTAACCAATCCTTGCATGCTGAATGAATCCCGAACCTCAGGTGGTCAAACATACTATGTAATGACCCGAGCTCGGATCCTCAAATCTGATCCAGACCGTCACGGTGAAAGTCTCAAATCATCCCTAATTTTTGAAATTGCACATCATTAATTAACTCAATATTATCAAAACATCATCAACGATCCTCATAAATGTGTCATAAATTAAATATCCATAACAGAAATAATAATAACTTTAATAGGCGATATCGATGTCCTAAAATATCAATTCTCATAAAGAAAATCTAACAAAAGTCAAACAATAACTAAATCAAAAATCTTAAATCCCCATCTGGAAAGCCTCGAGCTCTGATGTCACCTCTATCTGGTGACTACCCAAAAGTCACGTGGTCTCCTTGATCCTGATGTCAACCTGTCTCGGACAATAAAGTAAAGATGAGTAAAATACCCAACAAGTAAAAATAAACAATAATAGAGGAGTACAGTAAAGTATATCGGATGATAAAGCAATGAATAAAATCAATCATAACAGGTAATATGTCCACTACTATCCCAGACTCAATAACATGACGTGTCCATGACCCGAAGGCCACGTGAACGGCTAAATATCAAGAAAACAACATGGATTCCGTCGAATCCGATCATCAGTTCCATACAAGGTTACAACTGGATGAATGACAGGAGTTTCCATGGACCTTATTATACCATAGTGAACCAAAGACCGCGTATTTACGCCCCCGACGGCTGGGTAATGCAACGAGATTATCTATGGTATCTAACTACCCCTACAGTCCTCCCAGAAGCTATACCCGTAGCATGCCGATACCACCTTCGATACCCCTCATCAATGATATCCCAGATATTATCTTTTACGATGGTCATCAGGTTATAAGCATCCCTCTCGACTCACTGTACGATATAACAAGAATCTAATTATCAGCTTAATTTGAGGTTACCACTGTACAAGATAATAAGAATCTCCTTAGACCTTATTCCACCATAGTGAACTAAAGGCCGCGTATTTACGCCCTTGGCAGCTGAGTAATGTAACGAGGTTATCCATGATATCCAACTACCCCTACAGTCCTCCTAGAGGCTGTACCCGTAGCATGCCGATACCACCTCCGATACCTCTCGCCAATGATATCCTAGATATCATCATCTATGATGGTCACTAGGTTATAAACATCCTTCCTCAATAACAATGACCTCAATCCTCTGGAATGGAATCAGTATTGAAAAAGTATATACTACTTTACGGTCCCACGGACTCCCATTCGTCCAGTTACCATAAAGTCTTCTCACACTTTACTTATCCATAGAGTACCAATAAAATATACGCACACCACTAAGATTAACGCGAAGAATCATTTATCAGGTTTCATCAATGAGATACAGGAATCATTACATAACCGATTAATATTGTTTCAAGCGTGCCAACATACTTGCATAATTCCATATAAATATTTTCTACTATCAATATATCAATATGCTTATAAATATAC
>JAODPA010065952.1:0-10986 GCA_025585075.1 Nepenthes mirabilis | reverse complement strand
ATATAAATTAACTCCCTAAATTATTCTAAAGTTTAATTAAGTGGCCCACGATTATTCCTAAACCCCTTAATCCGAATACTTTGAATTATTGGGCCCACGTAACGGTCCAACTATCCAAATTTTAGGTCCAAGGGTAATAATTATTGGAATAAATTTTATAAAATATTCCTGGCGTTACAACCTGGAAGCTACGCCCCTTCCCCAGGTGCATTGTAGCTTCCATTACAATGACGCAAGGATTCTATACTCCGTCTGGAAAGATTTTGCTTTGAACCAAAACCTGACATTTATTCCTTGTCAGTAATTGGAAAACGCGTCCTTTCATTGGAGCTTGCCATCTTCCTCCCACGACTATAAATGGAGGAACTTTTTACTTTTCGCACCAATGCTCACCTTCACACCAACTAAGTGATGTGGGAGTTCGAAATTGCCCTAGGCCTCCTGATACCTTGTACCGGGATCGGATGGAGTTCTAGGAGATTTGAAGACGTGCTTGGCGTTCATGGTGTAGTCATTGTTCTTGTTGTTCTCATGTCACCTGGACCCTACTCTGGCTATTCTTGTGCTACTACGCTCAACAACTCAATGGTACGGTCCCTTTTTTCTTTCCACCTTCGACCGATGTTCAGACGTCCTCTTCTGAAGAAATCCCCTATGATGGGTGTCTTCCGAGATCCTCTCAGATCTTATGAAGTGGCCTTGCCCGCAATCTCTTCCTTGGTGGCCTTCGTTGGAGCTTGCTGGAGGTGGAGTCTTTAGGTGGGGAGCCTCTCTGACGTTGGCGGCGGTGTTTTGGTCACCCTTGTTAGAAATTTGTTTCCTATTCACCTCATGTGGCCTTGGTTTCTACTCGGGTACATTCCATGGGTAGGTAGACACAGTCCGCTTGGTGTTTCACCTACGGATGTCCTCTCTACACGTGTTTTTCCTGAACCAATTTCTAGGTGAATGTCGCTTGTTTTTTGCTCCATGTATTTTACATTGTTTCTTCTACCGTGTACTTTTATTGGTGTAAAATTTATACTTTGCAAAAGAATTCAACGAATGGAACTTCAGAATATTTGTCTCCGTGCTTCTGGAAACTTGTCTTCTTTTCTTCGTGCATGACTTTATGATTGGAGTGTTTTCATACCGATGTGTATGACCTGGGACACGATAGTCAGACGGACTGTGCATTTGGCAGCTCAGTTTTCCAATGACTAGCCTATCAATCGGCTGTTTCAAGCGTTTAATTGGGAGGCCAGCTGGGTAGAACAGTGTCGAGTCGACCAGGATCACGCACGGTCCGCTTTCTATCTTGGGCCATGTCACGTGACGAGTGCCTCATCTTTCGGTCATTAGTCCTCTGTCAAGACTGTACACTGTCATAATTGCTGCTACGACTAATGGCACGAGCACTCTTGGGGGTGTGCGTTCTTGCATTTATTGCTGATGGGACGGTTCATCTGATAGGCACATTGCTAGTGCATGGCGTTTGAACCCGGGAAATCGAGGCGTCAGGGCATCTTAACCGATGACAGGAAGGAGCATGTTGTGACACCTTATGGAGCTAACACGCATAGCTGCCATCATAATGATGGCCGTTCGGCTTCCCATGCAATGTCGTTTTTAGCTTAGGGCCTACGCCTATTTAAGTCACGAGCCTCTCGCCATTCCCACACTTTACTTTCGTCTTCAAACAGTTACGAGCCCCCCTTGTTTTCACATATTTCCTTCATTTGCCTTTCCAACCATGGCTGTCGACGATATTAGAAAGATTTGATTGATTCTCACTGCTAGTGACGTTCAGTTGCTACTTTCTCAGTTCAGGATTCCAGAGAGCACGTCGTTTCTACTGCCTGGTGAAGAGGCAGGGCCTGCTCTCCGCCAAACGGCTTCATTACTGTTTATGAGATTCATCTGTGGGGTGGACTCCACTTCTTAGTGTCGTCGGAGTTGTATGCGATCCTCACGGCTTTGGGGTTACCGGTGGTGAGGCTCATGCCCAATGCCATTTGGTACTTGGTGTCCCTTTGAGTCTTCTTCCGGTGTCACGGCTATCAATTTACTACCACATCGGTGAGAGCGATTTCACTTTCTCCCAGAAGACTGAGAGGATCTCCTTGTCCCCTCGCTCTGGTTTTAACTTCAAATGGGTGAACCTCAATTCAGTTAAGCATTGGAATGACCATTTTTTTCATTTTGTGGTCCTTTTTGGCTGGGCCATTTCCAACAAGTGGGAGAGAGTGCGGTTCAGTCTCACTGGGTCTTTGAAAGAGAGTGAGAAAGCCTAGGAGAAGCCTCTAGTGGATCTATTCCTGGCCAATGCCTCGACTTTTTGGAAGAGGGACACTGGTTGTCCACAGAGGTCTTTACTGCAGCAGCATAGGAGCCGGCCCTCATGGAGACGGTCGCTGGTCAAAGGAGGTCGAGGACATTAGTCATTTGAGAACCATTGTGCTGGCTGTCAAAGCGGCATCGCTCCTCTTCCGATGACATTTCTTCATATTCTACTTCTTCGTCTGGAGAGGATGAGGTTGTGTTGCAACAGGTGCGGCAATTTGAGAGCACTTCAAGGGGGTGACTTCCATCCTTGCATCCTCCTTGGGTCTGGTGTCTAGCTCTAAAGGAGCAGAGGGTGCTGTGACCACAGCTGCTCGTGTGCCGATCCCAATATTGGGTGCTGTCAAAGTAGAAGTCAAGCCGATTTCTGCGCCCATGCTGGCACAATGAGGGGTCCCAATTGACGATGGACCTTCGCACGGGGAGCAGTCGACAGACGCTGCAACCGAGCCAGCGGCAGCGGTCACAGTGAGTGGGGCTGAGTTGCACGTTCCTATGGTGGAGGCACTTGGTGATATTCTTGCATTGGTGAACGTCACCTCGGCCGACGAAGCTGATGAAGTTGGAGCGGCCGCTGAAGACACTGAGATTGATGAGGGGCCTCCTTCTGGGGCAATCGCTGCGGAGGACATGCCTCCTTTTGAGGGGATTGATGCTGTTGAGGCGCCTCCTTCTGGGGAGATTGTCATTGTTGATGCATCTCCTTCTAAGGTGGTTGAGGCCACCAAGGTGCGTCCTTTTGACCCTTAAGATCTTAAGGCTCAAGAGGGGGATGGCTGCTGTGTGTGCCATGGAGCTAGATGTGGTGCCAACACTCAAGCTTTTGGTGCCTGAAGGAGTCGGGTCTGCTGGAGCTGAGGGGGCCGCAGAGTTAGCCGAGGCTACCCAAAGTTGTTTAACCTCAGAGGAGCTTTCTTTTGCCAAGGTACACTTTTGGCATCTCTCTATCTTTTCTCTACTTCCCTTTCGGTTCACCTAATGTGCTTTCTACCGGCAGGTGGAGGAGTCGGTTCACCTAATGTGCTTTCTGCCGGCAGGTGCAGGAGAGGGCTTTCCAACTTTTAGCAGCCATCAATAACCTGGCCCAAAAACACGTCAACGTGGGAGAGTATAGGCCACAACCGAGCAGGCGAGGTTGAGCGAGGAGCGGATCGAGGTCCTCGAGAGCTAGTTATGTGAGGCTAGGGGAAGATTACTTCCCTTGAGGAGTCACTCTGCTAGTTCCAGGAGCTGTACTATCTCCTTTGAGGACACTGTCTCTAGCTTGAGAGCCAGTTGATGGCCTCCATTCCAGTGGAGGGGTGGGTTCAGCAAGGTGCTAGAGGGCAAGTATTGGGACCATCGAGTTATGCAACTGGCGGTTCCAGACTTTCCTGTCTCCTTGCTGCATCCGGTGAATGCCAGCGCCACCCAAACGTCAAACTTGTCAGCCCCTTCTGAAGGGATGGCCATGCTCTCAACCTCCCAGCCGAGTACTAATCAACCACCTAGCCACTCTTCTCCAAGTTGCTAGGCTCTGCTTTTCTCTCTCTCTCTCTCTCTCTCTCTCTTTGTATATATTGATTGGGCAAATGACCCACTTATACATTTGGAGCTTTTTGCAATGATATTAGTGTGATTGTCGTGACCTTTGAGGTTGTTCGCTTGTGTTTTCGTGTGGAATGTCTTTCTGTTTATCTAGCTGGCTAGGTGTTGTAGCCATCGTCGTCGGGCTTTCCCCGGGTGAGTCTACCCGGTGGTGCTCATTCTTTTAGGGAGGGAACGTTGGGGCACCGTGATTATGTGGGGTGATCTATCCCGCAAATAGGATGTCATCGCATACTCGAGGAGAAGCCTCACTAGGGCTAGCTCAGTTTCATGGCTACAGCAGTCAGGCCCTAGAAAAGTCGTAGCGTGTTGTCCGTACATTGCCATATTGGCACTCAGTCCTGTCCAAGGATGTCGTTGCTCATACGTGCCTGGTCCTAGTCCGCCAACCGTCGTTGATTGATAGTGCTTTCTTCGTTGAAGGGAAGTCATTGCACACTCGCTGTAGAAGCCCCCTAAGATTTTAGTGGCCATTTGGTTGGAAACTCCAAGAGCCTCTAGGCTTGATTTTCTAGTAGCATAGGGTTGTTCGGTGTGTAATCGAGGTTTAAAGTTCAACCACTTGATGGGCGGCTTGGCTTGAGGCCAAAATTTTTTGACTATCAGTGGGTTGTGAAGCAGGCTAAGACATATTCTGCCTGACTTAAGGATAGTTTAGGTCACTTATTTTAATAAGATGACAAACATGCATGCATTCACATGGACAAGTACACATGAACAAATAATAATTTTATCAACCAAAACGTGATACATTTATAGGCATTCAAGATGATGCATGTTGAGCTTACATGGGCTCGGCTAGAACCTACTGGTAGTACTTCTTAAGGTGGGTGACGTTCCACATCCTTAGGATCAACTTGCCGTCTTGGGTACGTAACTTGTACGCACCGTTTCAGAGGATCGTTGAAATGAGGAACAATCTCTCCCAGTTCGGGGAGAGCTTGTTCCAGTTTGTGGTTTTACCGATTGTCTTTACATTTCGTAGGATGAGGTCCCCCATCTCGAATCAGCAGACTTTCATCCTCTTGTTGTAGCACTGCGCAATTTGAACTAATAAGTTATAGTCCAAAGGCAATTTACGTCTCGAGCCTCCTCAAGCAAATCGAGGTGTTCCCTGAGCCTCTGCGAATTGTTGAGGGGGTTGAAGATCTCAACCCTAAGATTAGGTAGAGCGACCTCCATTGGGACGATCGCCTCGGTATCGTAGCACAGGTTAAAAGGTGTTTTGTGAGCTGGTTCCCTCGAGGTAGTCCTATATGACTAGAGGATGGATGGCAACTCATTAGCACAGAAGGCCCCAGCATCCTCCAGCTTGGTCTTTAACCCATATAGTAGCGTCTGGTTCGTTATCTCCACTTGTTCGTTGGCTTGCAAGTAGGCAACGAAAATGCGAACTAGCTTTATCCACAGATTTGCGTAATAGTTGGTGAATCACTTGCCAGTGAATTGGGTTCCATTATTGTCACTATAATATCGAGAATCCTAAACCGACAAACAATGTTTTGATGAATGAACTCTGTCGCGTTCTATTTGGTTATTCATGCGAATAGAGACGCTTCCACCGACTTGATAAAGTAGCCAATTTTGACTATAACAAATTTCCTTTACCTGATTATTATGTGTAGAGGTTTGAGAATGTTAAGCTCCCATTGCGTGACTGGAAGGCATGTAGTTTCTTGTGCGGCTAGTCAGATACGTTTCTGTGGATCTGATAGTTCTTGTATTTCTTTACGAATTCCATGGCAACGCACTTCTTTGACGATCAGAAGAATCCTTGCCACATAACCTTGAAGGTGAGATTCTTATTGCCTACATGCAAGCTGCAAATGCCAAGATGTACATCACCCAGCGCATATTCAGGCTCTTCCGGTGTGAGGCTTCTCATGTAAGGGATTGAGTACCCCCGGTGGTACAACCTTATGTCCACAAGGGTATACCAGCCTGTAATTTTCCTAGTGTGCTTTGCCTCCTTGAGGTTCTCCGGTAGGGTGCTGTCAGTCAAGTACCTCCGATACGAGGTCATCCAGTCGTCACCGTCAATGACTTGTAGCACCTCGCACTCGAGGTCGTCGATGTTTGGGACAGCGAGGATTTTCCACATATCCCTTGAGTACTATTCTAGACTGTCGGTTGTCATTGCTTTTGTCAGTTGGTCAGCCTTCTAGTTTTCCTCCATATGAATGTGGATTATTTCGACAATATCAAACGTCTGGGTTAGGCCCCTCACCACTTGACCAGTCAAACTTTCCCAATTCTATAGCCACTTGACCAGTCGCTCAAATATCTCTGACTTCTACAAGATTCATTTTAAGGGCTGATTAGTTAGAACGATAATTTTGTGCGCTTAGAACTAAGGATGCAGTTTTGGGGGGAATATACCAAGGTTAGTGCAATCCTTACAGCATGCCAGTAGCAACTCTCGATGTTGGTCAGGACCTTATTGATGTAATACACCAGTCGGTGCATGCTACGATGCTATCGGATTAGGACTGAACTCAACGTTGTGGCAAAAATTGTCAGTATAGGAATAGCTTTTCATCTTCCTGGGGTGAAGTCAGGAGAGGAGGATGGGAGAGATATTCCTTGAATTCCTAAAATGCGGCGTCACACTTGGCTTTCCATTGAAACTCGGTTGCTTTGGTACCCCTCAAAGCCTTAAAGAACGATAGGTATTTTTTTTGCCAATTTCACTAGGAATCGAGAGAGGACGGCAATCCTCCCAATGAACTTCTGGACCTCCTTCATGGTCCGAGGAGGGCTCATGTTGAGAATGGCCATTATTTTCTCAGAGTTCACGTCGATGCCCTACTAAGATACAATGAAGCTTAAGAACTTCCTAGAAGTCACCCCGAATGTGCACTTTGCTAGGTTGAGTTTCAATCGGTGCGCCCGAATGACCATGAAGGTCTCGCTCAAGTCAAAATATAATCGTTGGTGACTTTACTTTTAACGAGCATGTCATCCACATATACCTCAACGTTACGACCGATCTGAATTTCAAACATCTTATTCACGAGCCACTGATAGGTAGCCGCAATATTCTTTATACCAAAGGGCATGACCTTATAGCAACAGGTCCCTTAGTCCGTCACAAAGGATGTGTGCTCTCCATCCTTAATATGTATCCTGATCTGGTTGTAGCTTGAGTAGGTATCCATAAAACTCAATAAATCATGGCCGAAGGTGGCATCTACCAGTTGGTCAATCCTCGGAAGTGGAAAGTTGTTCTAGGGACATGCTTTATTCACGTCAGTGAAGTATACGCACATTTGCCACTTCTCGTTGCTATTCTGGACAAAGACGACATTCAACAGCCAGTTTGGATATTAGACTTTCTTGATAAACCCCACGTCGAGTGGTTTCTTCACCTTCTCACTGATGGCAATCAATTTTTCGTTTGAGTGGTTACCGCATTTCTACTGAACGGGCTTGTGATCGGGATTGAAATCTAACTTGTGAACCAATACTCCGGCTGACATCCCTAGAATGTCAGCAGGAGTTCACGTGAAGATGTCAAAGTTCTGCCTGAGGAAGGTGACTAACTGGTCACAAATGGGACCTGAAAGGGAGCTGCTGTCACATATGCATTTCTCCGACTTGTTGAGATTCAAAGGAATCTAGTTAGTTGATTCTCTTGGGTAAGCCTGCTGAAGGGGGGGCCTCGTCTTGGAAGTCAAAGTCTCTGATTGGTTGGTTGACGATTGCTAGAGCTACTTAGGATAGGTAGCATATCGGACCCATCACCTGGTCACCCAATGCTTCTCTAATGTCCCACAGTGTTAGAAATTTCATCTTCAAATGTGGGATCGATATTATTTCCCCAAAAGCGGTCAGGTAGGGTCATCCTAGGATGACTTTGTAAACCGAGGGGTGGTCAATGACCAAGAACGTGATCATCCGAGAGGCAGTACATGGTACGTCCTCAATGTGACATTCAACTTGACAGTTCCCTACACAGGTACTAACTCACTGTCCAGGTCGTACAGTGATCCTTTGGTCGGCTTTATCTAGCTCATTTTTAGTCTGAGTTTAAAGAAAGTATTAAGATACAGTAAATTTTGAGAGTTTCTATTATCAATAAAAACTCATTTCAATTGGTAATCTATTGTACCATTCAAAACGAGAGTAGATACAAGCAGAGAGTTAGAATGAGCAGTCATTACATGAGTCATATCGTTGCCACTAAAACTAAAAATGTTAGCCCTAACCCCTACCCTTGGCTTCTTGCTACTGGAAGCATTCTCCAACGGGCCTGGGGCATTTCCTTTGGAAGGAATAGTTGTCACCATGCTGACAACCCTATCCGCAACTCGATTCATTGCCTGCTCTTGAGTTTCTTCCTCTACTGCTGTGGGAGCTTGTCTCGAGTTTTGTAGAAACCTCGTTAAATGTTCTTGACAGACCTAATCTTCAATCTCCTTTTGCAGGGTTCGAAAGTCCTTGGTTATGTGACCCAACTACCGGTGGTAGTGGCAGTATTTAGTTTGGTTTCCTACCTCTGGGTTTCTCAGTACCTTAGGCAATTTTAACAACTTCTTATCCAAAATCTATATCAGGATATTGGTGTGCGTGTCGGTCAAGGAAGTCAGGGTCTATGGTTGGATTTCTTTTTGGATACCTGGCTCCACCCGTAACTACTTACGTGGTCATCGGGGATGGTAGTCATCCCCATTCCTCTTCTTCCCGCCTGTCGGCCTCTCCGATAATCAATCTATGTACTCTAACCGCTTAGCTTCATTGGCTTCCTCGTCCACTATATAGGCTCGGGCGATAGCCTCGGCCTCTCAAAAAGTCTATGAATTCTGGTAGGCCAAGTGTTTGAAGAAGTCATCCAACTCCAAAATGGCAATGAAAACATTAAGCTTCACCTGGCCGATGAGCCTGAATATCCTTCGAGCCTTGGCAGTGAAGCAGGCAAGGAAGCGCTTCAGGCTCTCATCTTGTCACTGCCAAAGTCGGATTAGATGCCATGGTTACTTCACTTCCCTTCGGTTGGAGGCAAATTGGGACAGGGAGCAATCGGCAAGCTCCTCAAACTTCTGAATGCAGTTCGGCTCAAAACTGTAGAACAAGAGGTGTGCATCCTTTTTGAGGGTCAACGGGAAGTATTGACACATGGCGGCCTCACCTAGACCCTGGAAGCTCAATAATGTGCGAAAGTGGTCCAAGTGATCCATTGGACCAGCACTCCCCTCATATGGCTCAAGGTTGACATTTTGAATTTGCGGGAGAGCGGCTGTGCCCGAATCTCCACAACGAAGGGTGACTTCCTCGGGTTTGTGATCCTTCCCTCGGCATCGCCCCTAAAGACTCACTACTATATCTTCTCCACCTTCTCCTCCATGCGAGAGGTGGATGCAACCGTCATTTCATTAGGAAAAGTCCTCAACTTCGAGTCATTAGGAGAGGGATGCGCGCCTGCACGGCTCCTAGCAAGTGGTAGCCACACATAGGAGGAGGCTTCTCTTTGGGCTTACGGCCTCCAGTCACTACAAGAGTAGCGCGGGTTCTGCCTCTCTGGGCTTTCCTCTCATGTCCCGAGGTTAGGGCGGCCCTCTGGTCATGTTTGGGCCCTATTACTTGGGGCCTTCTCGGCCTCAACATCATCGGGTCACAGGGTCTTCTCGACTGGCTACTTCAGCTTTCGATTCTTCTTCTTCAAAGCCGATGCTTGTGTTGTAGAGGCAGGAGCCCCTAGCTATTACTCGTCCAAACGGCTATTGATCCTCTTAAGCATTTTGAATACTTCTCCCATCTGAGCAGCTAGTATGCAGATGTCAGGTTTGGGATGATCACCCGCATGGCTACCCATAGAGGGGTCATCGCCTTGGGTGGGGTGTCCCTAATCGGCACACTAGTCTTCACTCTGGTGTTGATTGTATTGACTTTTCTCTTGTGAGTCTGGTGGTTGGTGGTTCATACTTTACATCATTTTCACAGACAACGTCAATAATGTGTTCTAAGATTTGGATTATTGTACGGATTAGGAAGTCATTTGAACTTTGACTATTGGTCAAATTAGAGTGCGTCTGGTCTTCATTTCTATTAATCTAAAACTTACACACCACAAATAACTAATAAAAGGTTAAAAAAATTGACAATATATACTTTTCAATTTATCCTCCGACACTAAAATTAGAATTTTTTCCTCAGAAAATAGAAAGATATAAGGAGGATGTGAGAGAATGCGATAATACACGTATCCGGGGGAAGTGAGATGAGGATTGAGCTCCTATGTTGTATTTGGTGGGGAACGGCTTAGAGAGAGGAAGAACTGATCTCCGATGTATGGCACTCGGTGAGTGGCTCATTAGGATGCATTCGACATAAATGACTTAGTATAGAGAAGGAAGAGATCTGTTAGAGTAAGAGAATTTGGTTCCTTTGCATTCGTGAACTCTTGCCCTCATCCTTTCTTATGTACTCAAAAATTCTCCCCCTTTCCCTGCGATCAAGAGGGGGATTTGTAGTGCTTCATGGAGAAGGTTTTAGCATCAAGGCTCGTGACAGGTGTCCTATCGGGTTTCATAGGCTGTTGGGACATTGACAGGATCCACTGTTGTTAGATGTCATTTTATGATAATGACGTGACCGCAGTGGATAGTGGTAGACATGGATGAGACTGCTTCTCACATGGGCTAGTTGGGTTGCCATTGGTCAGCGGGCACAATGATTTTTTGTGGTTGACCGCCATCACTGTTGGTTAGGACCTGTCGTGCTGGTGTCTTTTACACTGCCAAACTACTATTATTGAGGTGGAGGGTAGATTTTGCCATGATTGATTGAGCCGCAAAGGCTATTTCTTGATTGGGCCTGTTCGTAGTAGATGAGCTAGTTGAAAGGTTCTCAAGCCTTGCTTCACATTAGGCTTCGCAGGCAGATGGGCTGGCCATTGGATTGACCCGGGTTGTGACTGGACCCATCATTTTTAAATATTATACTTGTTAAATTTTTATCGAATAATTTGTATAATGTCACATAATAAAGCTTAGATTAACCATAGGCTATGTTTAAATAAAAATTTTTAGTTATTATGTCAAGTTGATTCCCATTCATGCCAATCAACTTAATTGTATA
>JAODPA010065941.1:11740-34221 GCA_025585075.1 Nepenthes mirabilis | reverse complement strand
AAGAGAGAAGGAGGGTCCTTCTTCACAGGGGAGAAGGACACCCCCTAAATCCGCCGGGAGGGGGGGGACCTCCCTGGGAAAAAGTCGGTTGGTTTTCAAGCTGCCGCGCATGTCCTGTCCGGCCGTGGATGGGGCAGCACAAATGACGCAGCAAGTGAGGTAATCAAATCCAATTGACCCGCAAACATGCATACCCACCCCAAACAATCAGCAATAGCAGATCAATTGGACTAGCAGTAAAGCTCTACTGGAAGTCTAGATTTCGGGATCGCAGTCTCCTAATCTCTGAGATCTATTTAGTATTGTACTTCTAGTGAATAAATTTGTAAGCATTTGCTTAATGGACTCGAGCTACTATGGACTTCAAACTAGGAGGTTAATTGGTGTTCTTCCTCCTCCTGTCGCTGTTTTACTCGTGTTCTGAATTATGTTTTGCGAATTGTTAAGTTACTTGTTTGGATTTTTTAGAGAATGTATCCGATTTTATAAGTGATTTCATGCGAACGATGTTTTTGTTTAGTTTTCCTATTTAATGTGTTCCCTAGTTTGTGATTTTGTATGAACGATTTAGTTGTAAATATTTTGAGCTAAAGGAAGGGGAGAGCAATTGAGGGAAAATTATGTTTTTTGCCTGGGGGTTCAATGATTTCGATTGGTTTGTTTATGTGCTCCATATCTCTCTTGTTGGGAGTTGGATCGCCTCTGGTTAACAGGATTATTGGAGAAAACAATTACTTCCATCCGACTCTTCAACCAGTGCTCAATAGTTAGGATTGAGTTAGTTGATTTTCAGTTGATAGTTGTGGTTAGAGATTGAGTTCTGTTTGGTCTATTTTTAGTGTACGTTGAGTCTCTTAGTTTATTATGTCTTGGGTATCATGGTTTATTATCCTGGGGCATGTGAGGTTCGTGAGTCTTTTCAGTCGAACAAAATCATGTTGTAGTAGTTAGCATGAGTTTAGCGTAATGTTAGATCATGCCAAAATTTTTTAGGGACACTCAGGAGGAAAGTGTTGATTTTTCAGTACAAAAATAAAATAAAATAAAATAAAATCAACAAAAAGTGGCCCATGTTTCCCTGTTTTGGGGTAACCACTTTCATCTACTTCCTCTTGGATGGTAACTACCCCAAGATATTTTGATGGAAAATGTCTATATATGTGTAGTGCTTGATTTTGAGTCACTAAGTTTAATACTATAATTGTATACCCTCATTGAGGAGCATTAATACTCGAAAGATTCAAAATAAGTGGGTAATTTGTAGAAATTTGAGTAATTGCAGTTGATTTCAATGGCTGGAAGTTAATCTTTGGTCCTTAATTTTTTTTGCATTTGGTCTTCATGTGATAGATATTTAACATGGAAGATCGATTTTAGTCTAATAGAAAGTTGTGAGATAACAATGAGAATTCAGCGCATACCGAAAATTTTCATTCTTTATTAAGTGCATCCTTACCTATTGTATTAAGTGGATTTGTCTTTTATTGGTTTGAGAAATTTGAATGGTTTTTCTCTTATATTGGATGGTTATTGAGGTTTTATTTTGTCAACAAGATTGTACGTCATTTGTATTGCCGAGAGCTTTTTATTATCTTTTGTGATTACCCAACTCTAGGCACATCCGGTTTTTCAAGGTGGGTCTAAACCCAGTTGTTTTTCTCAAGTTCGTCTCAACCATTGAATTTCAAATTAATGATCAAGATGGGGTAATTGGCTAGTCCAATTATTCCTCCCAATTGTCGAGTGGATCTCTCTCATTCTCTTTTTTTGATGGCTAAATATGAAGCTTTTGATCGACTATTTATAATACGTACAAGTACCCTTGGCATACTCGGGGAAAGACCAAACACCCTAGCTACAAAACTGCCTTGCAGATAGTTGGAGGTATAATCATGGCCGTTGATTTCAACAATATGCTTCCAACTGTCAATTTTATTGATAGCTGCAATGATAAGCACCATATCTGCTGCTCCCTCTTTACTTATTTTATTTTTTACAATTTGGATGGTCATGGAACATAAAATCATTACCAATCTTTCATTAGTCTAGAGAAATATCCCGTAACAATGATAGAGACATATAGGGAGATGGGGTTCCTTTGTCAGTCCATTTCCTCATTTAAAAAAGCCTTGAACAGAGCCATTTACAGCAGCTGAGAAACTGGTGAAGGTGACAAATGTTATGAGTAGTTGTCTGAAGTGTATTGAAATCCACCAAGAGTCTTGGTGCTCAGTTGGCAGAGTTCCTTCTCTAGAAGATGAGAGGTTAACGGTTTGAGCTTTAGTGGGGGCTCTTGATCAAATTAATTCCCCCCTTCTCCAAATCATTAAATAATAAAAAAGTGAAGTAGGAGCCATAACTCTACAAAATATGTCAGTGAAGGCCAACTGACCAAACCGTAATCCGTTTGAAGGTCTAGCTTCCTGGTGCATCTTGTCAGATATTTGCTCTGTTTACGTGTAAGCTGAAGAGAAACAGTGAAGTGAGAACCCATAATCCAAAATCTGTTCAATAAAGGCCCAACACTCTGAATCGTTTGCCTTTTGACGGTCTATCTTCATGGTGCATCTATGGCAGATGTGAGTAGCAAAAGCTATGGAGTGTTTGAAAAAAGACATATCCAGAAACGGTTGAGTAACACATGACTGCCCTTACAATTCATGGGTAGGTTGTGAGTGAGATTTAGTGTGTTTTAAGCAATGTCACATCAAGTCACATCAAAGCTTTGAGATGCAATCATTTTGTGTATGCATAGCTATCCACTAAGGAGTCTGTCATTGTTTTTGTTTTTTCTGGAGGTTTCTGCGACTTCTAGCTGATGATATATTTCCCTTCCATGCCTCTATTTTTCTTTGTCAGTTACTTCAAAAGTTTTATCAAATTTTCTCATGTTGCAGGATTAGTTGTGGTTTGAACTGAATTCTGGTTGTTGCTGAGGTCAGAGAGAATAAATTATATTCCTTTTGTGCTGGTAATAAGTCAACTGAAGTTGGTGCTCATCCGGGAGTGCGCAAGAAAGTTACAAGATGAACTGGTTCAAGAGGAATTTCAGAAGCTGTGAAGAAGAGAATGCTAAAAGTGGGGCTCGTGCAAGTACCAGCCGAGGACGTGGTGAAGGATCAATTAGTCTTGATCATGAAATAGTGCAGCTCACCAAGCTTAGATCAGGACCCAATGAACATTTGAGTAAGATGGTGCATGGTAAACATAATGTACCCATATCGACAGTGAAAATGTTGGCTGCTCGAGAGGGTAATTATTCTGGAAGAGGTAGATTCTCTTCAGCAGACAGCTGCCATGTTTTAAGTCGATATTTACCTGTCAATGGACCGTATATGGTGGACCAAATGGATAGCCGTGCATATGTCTCACAATTCTCTGTTGATGGTTCACTTTTAGTCGCAGCTTATCAGGTATTTATAGAATGTTTACCGAATGTGAACGGAAAGGCTTTTGTGCTATTCTTATTTTTTTGTTTTGTTTTAGTTTACTTTTAAAACTTTCTAGTTGTCTTTGCTCTTGCTTGATTCAGGGGAGCCATATTAGGATCTATGATGTGGAGAATGGGTGGAAAGTTCGTAAGGATATACTTGCAAAGAGCTTAAGATGGACTATAACTGACACATGCCTTTCTCCTGATCAACGATATCTTGTAAGTTTGTGGTAATTGGATGTATGAAACCATAGAAATTTCTATTTGTTTTTATTTTGATGGTTAATTTTGTGTCTAAATAATTTTGCTCATTTTCTATCATGGTAATTGATTGTACATTCTGGAATTCCTGGAGAATTGTGTATAATGTTCTATGACGATTTCTTTTTTCTAGTTGGTAGTAACTTGGGAGTGATTATTCCATGAATCATGTATATACATATTTTCTCTTAGTTATAACCATGAAGAGAGAGTGGTTGCTGTGATTTAGATTTAAGTAACTTCACATACATTACCTGTTGTCCTTTGTGTTTGGGAAATCCATGTTTTTTTTTTTTTTTTTTTAAAAAAAATTGGGCTTCTCTAGGTGTGACAATTAGGTCAATGTTGTGTTGGGTTCTCTTATTTGTTGGGTTAATTTCAGGTTTTTACTAAAATGTATCAAATCTTAATAAACATGCTTACAACTTATTTATCTTAGAAGGGACGAATCATGTCATTTGGGTAAGATTCATGTTGTGTTGTGTCAAGGACTAAATTCTGTTGAGTTTGAGCGACGTTAATATGCTGTGTCAGAAGTTGTGAATATCAAATGCTATATATGAATTGATGAAGATTATTTTGCTTTTTCTTAAATCAGATAGATGAATTCATGAATCTTTAAAGACCTTCTACTAATTATAGGCTAGAATCCCAATCAAATTAAGTGAGATGGTCAATGTCTTCTTCTACAGTTCTAGTATGAGTCTCTTGGCCTGCTTTGCTCAGCTTCTTCACTTATTCCCCATTTTACCTTTTTTGTATGTGTATGTGTTTGGATAAGTAGCATTCTCACTCCTGGTCAGGGGACTCATTGCTAACTGTTAAAGTAATTTTCATTCTTGAGTACTATATGTATTTCTTTTTCCATTTTGTTGATTCTAGCTAGTCGGCATTGCTGCTTAACCTGATGTTACTCTTTTCCATGTTGCAGTCTATGACACGACTTCCGTCCCTCCAAAGGAAAGAGGGAGAAAAAAAAAAGATTTAAATAGCATCATTGACCAACTTGCCCCCTTTCACTGTCATGGTTACTTTTCTTGTTGGTTAGAGATAGTTATAAATATCTATGGTATTCCATTCCTGTGCAAATTACTAGAGAGAGATGGTGTCTTGAGATTTAGCTGAATTCTCATTTTAATTGCTGAACATCAGTCCCTGCCTCAGAAAGAAAGGGTTCTTTTAAATGTGCCATCTTGTTTTAGTAAATCTGGTTATGCTTATTCCAACCTAAGGTCAACCAGTCCTTGAATGCCGGGATTTAGATTTTTGACCAGAATTTGAACTTGTTATGAATCCTCTCTTAATCTTGATGATTTTCAACATTGGCTTGGCTGAGACGTTGCCTACTTTTAAACCAAGTGGTGTGTTTTTAAGGTAGAAAGGAACCATTGTGTATTCTTGTTTTTTCTTATGCACTTTGACCTCCCCCTTGAAGAGAGGACAGTGATTTAGTTGAGTCTAGGAAGGAGAGAAGCTCATCTGGACTGCATCTGGTAAACCAAAAGTTGGGAGCTGAGGGACGGTTTCTTTTCCAGTCTTCCTATTGCGATTTGGTCCTAATCTACGAGCATTGCAAAAGCAAGCTGGACGACTTCAAACGGTGTGCGTTGTAGTCTTACACAATATGTATACGAGGGTGTCATCTTACAAGCATTTAACCTTACAAGTATATGAGGGTGCGGTGTAGTATTACTTGATAAATTGGGATCGTATCCATAGGAGTAGTCAAAATTTGCGATAAATTATGTAACCTGAGATTTAAAAAAAGAAAAATAATGATTGAAAAAAGTTAGAGTCAGAATGTTAAAGTAAAGGAAAACGTAAGCGGTGCAATGCCAACCATAGAATGAAAAAGACAGGAATTAAATGACAGAAAAGTAAATTGCGGAAATAGAAAGAGACGTAGGCACAATGTCGACCATAAGGTTAGGCGGCGAATGCCTACCATAGAGATAAAATAACAAGAAACTAAGTTGCATGAGTAGTAAAAGGATTAGGTGGCGCAATGCTGACTATTGAAGTACAATGCAGAAATTAAATAACCAAAATAATAAAAAGGGTAGGTAGTGCAATGTCGACTATAGAGGTAAAATAATAGAAATCAAGTGGACAGAAATTAAATTACAGACCAACATAAATTAAATTATAACATAAATTGCCAAAAATTAATTTAAAACACATGGTTTTCCATCCATGACATGAAGATGGCACTCTTGAACTTTTGGCTAACTAATGAAATATTGATTTCTACATCATATTTAAATGCTCTAGCATCAATATAATATGAAACTGCCAGGAGAAAGTTATGAATCTTTGATCGGTCTCCGTGATGAATATATAAATCAAGCAATTTTGAGAACTTAAAAAAGATACTAATTAAACTCTATCGTGTCAACTAAAAAATTAAACTTAACTTAATCACTTCTAAACTTCTATTTAATCAAAAATTGCTAAATTAACAAATACTGAAAAACACTTTTTACCGTCATTTTTACCAAGTTATCTAATACACTTGACCAACTAAAGCTAATAGAAAAACATCCCACAGTTAACTCAATGAAAAACAAAGAGGCAAGAAGAATTGTAGAAAATCAAGCATTAGCAAGTTAAATTCTATTCTTTACTAATTCTAAACTTTCAATGTGATCACTAAAATTTAGCTAAATTTTGGCAATATTTTGACAGCATTTCTACTATAATTGGAGAAAATTAGAAAGAAAAAAATTTTTAGAAAGGGGTAGAGATGATGATGAAATATTTAGAACTTGCATTAAATAATAAAATGAGACATTAAATTTTAATACATACCTCTTAAAATTAAAATGCAAGATATCAAGTATACTAAAGAGATGAACTTGGCTTCGTCTACAAAAATTTACAACTTTCTCTACACAACTTGCTAGAAGAAGATGAGAAAGTAGTAATTTGCCTCCCTCAAAAAATTCTTCCAAGCTTTCTATATATATGCAAATGACCCAAAGTAAAATAATTGAAAAAAATGAAGGAAGTGAGAAAACTTTGCCCAAAAATATGGAAAAAGAGAATGGGTAGGCATGGCATTGTGCCACTTGTGATTTCTTCACAATTTCTTCTCTTTTCTTCAATTTTCTTAATTTTCTTTGTGAGTGGGCAAAATTAAGGAAAATGGGGCTTCATTTTTTTGTTTGGATTGTCTACATTTGGTAGATATGGGCCCCCTTTTGATCCCTTTGGTCCAGTCTTCACAACTCTTCAATTTTAACTCAATTTGGCCTTTATTTTCCTAAAAAATTCAAAGACAAAAATAAATTAATAAAATAATATTGTTAACATATTATTACTGGAGATAACAATAATAAGTAGGGGGAAAATTGTAATTATCGGCAACTATCATAAGCCAAAATTTGACTTCACATACACCATCCTTGCCCATACACAGCTTCATCAAACACTATCCCACAACGCAATGACACTCTACTGAAGACACCCTTACTCTTGAGATTCTAGGTATTTATGGACTTCACTTATGGGTGGGTGAAGTGCCAAATATAATACAGTGGCTGAAAATGATTAATCTATTTGATTTCAAATAATTGGAACTCAAGGCTTCAATTGTTTTTGAAGTGTATTTTGTTTAGTGTAAGAAAATGATAGGAAGGTGTAGTTGCTGTAGCAAACTTGATCTGCCAGAATTAGCTACATTTTAAATGCTTTAAGAAATTTTAAGATTTCTTAAGAAATTTGACATACTCAATATGTGGCATTTTTGTCAAAAATAGGATTTATAAAGCTTAATGTTGTTGTCCAATTCCACTGGTAAGCTCAAACTACCGTTTCATGACATGATTGGCTGTGTATTATCGGCCTTGATTATTGGATTGATGATTTTTAAGTGTTTCTATTCAATCTTTTGATCAACAATATGGGTTGGAATTTGAGATCAAATCTTAAATATTTACTATGAAACATTGAAACTTTAAATGTTGGAACCTGGATGCTCATTTCTAAATGGAAATGAAATTTTAGTATTCTTTTCCAAATGGATATAAGAGTGTCATGCTGCAAACTGGTTGCAATCATTTTTACCAATCATCATATGAGAGAGAATTGACAATGAAATGTTTTCTGATACATGCTTGTATTTCTTTCTTCCTTAAGTTTCTTGCTTGCTAAAGCTTATACTGGACTCGGGCTCTAGTTTTCTGACTTGCTTTTTTCTTTTCCTGTTCAATCTTGCCATCTGTTGATATGTGAAAAAACTTCATTCAGTCTGTGTGCTTAATATTTCTGGCCCAAACAAAATTTTTTCCCAAATGGTTTCTTTTTATTTTATGCATTGTATATGTTCTTAATTTTTTGTTCTTTTATATTAGTTCCTTAATTAGACATTGGTGCTTTACCACTGCAGGTTTATTCAAGTATGTCACCTATTGTTCACATTGTTAATGTTGGATCTGCTGTGACGCAGTCACTCGCAAATGTTACGGTATGTATGGTGTAACATGAGCAGGCTGGGCTTGAAAAAGTCATTTTCAATTCTTTTGTCCTTCCTTTGTATTGTGCAACGTGAGCAGGCTGGGCTTGAGAAAGTCATTTTCTATTCTTTTGTCCCTCCTTTTCGTGAGGTTGGGGGAGATCTTGGGGTTGAGGTAAATGCTAGCATCATCTTAGAAGATTTCTAAAAAGTACTCTCATTGCATTTGATGTCGGATAACAGAGATGAGAAATTTGTGAAGAAAGGAGGAAGAGGGAAGAAGGCAGTGAGATGTGGGAAGAAACTCAATCAGGAGGAGGAAAATCTCAAATACTATTGATAATATTATTAGTTATCAATTGCCCCTACTCAGAGAACTAGGTGCCCATTTACAACCATTGACATGGAATCCTTCTAGGAAACAAATTCTATGAAATGTACTCCTAGAGATTAAGAAATCATATAAAATGATAACTTGATTATGACTAAATATTCTAATATCCGGGAATCCTTAAAGTGAAAAATTGCAATGATTTTTAAAAAGATAACAAGTATTAATGTTGATAATTTTAAGATTCTGGATAGGTGCATGTAATTTTAATGTTCTCTAAGGGAATTTAGGACCTAATTAAATGAGCGACATTTAGTCACTATCTTCTTTGTCTGGATGTTATGATTTTATTGAGGTTTTCCACTTTGGTGCTTCACCTCTGCGTTAGATAGATAGTTGATGTGTGTTGAAATGATGGAGAACAAAATGCTGAAAGCTGAAGATAGAAGTAATTCAATATTTAGTTATGTTCCTGACAATCATTGTAAAATATTTTGGTTTATATATTTTATAGGAACTTTTGAATATTTAGTCATTTTTTTCTCTCTTAGAAAGTTTAAAAGATTGCGATTTTATTTGACTTTGATAGCTTTGTTGTTTGAGGATATTTATTTGGGTAGATGTTGCTTAGAGTATTGTACTTTGGTGCCTATAGAATTATTTCTCATTTTCTCAAATATATTCCAACTGGACACAAGGGGTTGCTGTGCCTCCCATTTTCAAATTTCGTGCTTGTACTTTCCTTTTTCTTTTTTTTTTTTTTCTGGGGGAGTGATGACTATTGAAATTATTCAGATCTTTAAAATTTTCCTCCTCTTCCTAGTGTGATCTTTCGAGTGTGATCTTTCATGTACCTATGTTCTTCCTCATAATTGTATGCTAAAATTCCAGTCTTTTTTGATGTACTACATATATGTATTAATTTAATCATGACAAGCTTATGTGGATGATTTGTCTTTAAATTGCTTCAATACTCCAAAGAATTTTAATTTTGAAAATTTTTTTTGAATATGTTGAGAATAAGTGGCATACAGGGTCTCAAAATGCTTGCAGTCATAATATTGTCTAGTGGGCAATGACAATCCATAAAGGCTATATGTGTCATGCTTTCCTAACCAAGGTGACTAGTCTCAGGTTGCACTTGTAGACTTAGTAAATGATGTATATGTGCGCGTGCGTGCATGTGCATGCGCATATGAGCGCCTGTGTGTGCGTGCACTTGCTTGATAAAAAAATCTAGTGCGATCAGTCACTGATCACACTAAGTAGCTGCATTTGGAGTCTTGCTTACTTGTCAATGGTTAGTTTATTGTTATTATTAGTGAATCTGAACCTTGGATCTGACACCTTGATTGTCTTGTGCACCTGTTATAATGATTTGACAATTGCAAATATGTCTGGATTCTAGCTTCTGGTTGAGACATGCAAATGTTGGGCATGGTAAATTGTCCATGAGGCATGTTATAGGTCAGCTTGGAATCTTAATGCTCAGTGGTGGAGGAGAATGTCCTACGCCTTCCTATATGGTTTGCCACAGGAATATTTGGCAATGTTGGAATGAAGATTGGAGGAGTGTTAATTTTATTTGTTATACCTCCTATATCACTTCAATGGGGGTATACATGTGGCTGAATTTGAATAGTTTGGAAGACATCCTTGTTATCTGTTCTTGACACTAAGACATAAGGATTCAATTGCATGTTAATTGGTAAGGAAAAGAAAACTTTGCTTTTCAATGCTTATAGTCTTGTCATAAAATGTTGCTGATGTCACTCTTGATTTTGAGGATATATTTTCAAGGAGAATTGGAAAAGTTCTAATTTGGTTAGGGGGTAATAATTTCTGTTAGTGACATTAATGGATACTAATCTTTTCCTACTAATTGGATTTGAGCGAGTTTATTTGGTTGCACTAAAAAAAGAGGTGTTTGAGTCATTTGGAGGGAGGTACATAGTATTTCTAAGTATGAAAGAACTTTGCTTTCAATTATTCCTAATTATGTTAGGGGGGACTTTTTAGCAGATGAAGAAACCTAAGAGAGTTACATTTTGCCCAGTATTTAAGCTCCCAGGAGACACCAAGAGAGTTGCTAGAACACTCTCTTGGCTGTCCTCTCTCTCCTCTCTCATTTAATCTTTTCTGTGGGGTTTCATAGCTTGTTTGTTTTTCGTCTCAAATTCCCACTTGTTCGTGATTTCAATAGGAGATTGTGGATGAAAATTGAAGGTTGAGGTGAGTGAATGCTTCCTCTGGCTGGATACAATCAAAGTCCAGGCTTTTGTCTTGCTTTCTTGTGGATCGAGCTTGTTTATGGTCATTTTATTGTTTTGTTTGTGCCTATTTAAATAGGTTTGGTGCACATTCTTTCCCTTGCTCAAGAATAATCTTGCACTGTTTTGAACAGACCCACCATTGATGCTATTGCATACCAACCATCATTTTTCTATCTATTATTGAACAGACCCACCATTGATGCTATTGCATACCAACCATCATTTTTCTTCTATTAATTAGAAGACTCCTATAAAATAACTACTAATCATCTGAAACCCCGACCTCATATGTATACCCATCCCCTTATTGCCGCTATCACCACTCCCATGGGGAATCCACTTTCCATTGTCATTCAGACCATACACAATAACCTTGTCCAGCACATTCTCAGCTGCTGCTTCCACCTAAACCCGAAATCGAAAACATCTATGCTAACACTTCGAAATTCTTAATTCGATAGCAACCTAGAACAGAGGACAATGAGAAGATCAGACTTGAGGGAGGAGGAAACACTGAAATAATCTTACTAATAACAATAATTATCAATTACTGCCAATTTACCATAGTTAGAAAAACAATTGCAGTTCTATTGGTGCCGAAGTAGAATCCTTTTAGGAAACAAAATCAACCCTATTATAAGCTCTTAGAAATCATAAAGATAAAAAATGCCATCCTAAATTTCCCGATATAGAAGATTCTTACTAAATATGCTATATTTCTTATGAAAAATAGACATACAAAGTTACAATGACTATCAGGAAAATAGTAGTATGTGATAATATATTTAATCTTGAGCTTTAGGCCTAGTTTCCTGGTCTCTTCCATCACAACTTTTACTGCAATGATTGCTTAGTTGTCGGAGGTCAATCCAGGATTTTCTCCTAGCGTGCATAATTCATTACGGTTGAAGAAAAAGAAAACAAACTTGAAGACTTGTGTACATCAACTTCACATTTTAACAAAAAATAATATTTTCTCTACTTAAAATGGGGTGCAAATGTGAAATACAGTACATAAAATTCACAAGTTCAACGAAAAAAACAATATTTCTGTGATTGTGACCTTGCTAGAAACTAGTCTGTTATGAAAAAGCACTTTTGTGCTAACGTGAACAATCAAGTTTCGACCCCGTTAAAAGTATAGCGGAAGTAGTATATATAATAACAAATATTCAATACACGTAAAGGATATTTAGAACTAGATGCCAACAAAACTAACAATCATGCACAGTAAACAAAATACGTAAACAGTAACATAAAGACACGATTTTTGGTGACGAAGTAAAAATTCGATACCCACGGTAATCGAGAAAAACACTCCGGACTTCAACGGCCAGGGAAGTAATGCACTATGAAAATCAACTTACAGACCGGGTGGTAACGACGCGCTAACCTAGCCGACTTACTCCCGTCACATGATCCCTACCAAGGAACTCATTGGATTTGCCCGCGGCAGCGGAACCGGACACCTTCCGGTCTTCACGTCAATCTTCCCTCTTTGACCACTTGAATTGCCGATCACGATCGAATCTCCTTCTTCACGAACCGTCTCCAACGAAGGTAGAAGACAGTGTTTCAATGGTTAAAGAAAGTTGAGGAGAAAACTTATTCGAACATGAAGAGCAATCTTGTAATGTTAGGTTTTCTCAAGAGAGACAATTTCAATGGAGCTTGAGTAGCTTTCTTCTCAAAGGAAGCACGAAAATAGTCTGTCAAATAGTCCTTGGGGTTTCAAAAACATAAGCCTAGTATTTATAGAGGGCTCAAAATTTTCATTAAAAAATTTGCACGTTGCACCGCTCAAGCGCGGCGGGCGGACGGAGGGTTTCCAGAGAAACCCTGCGTGCGCTCGAGCGGGTATCGAGCGCACAGCGAGCGGGGTACATTCTGGATTTTCGGCTCCAGCGGGTATCGAGCGCCTGGCGAGCGGGGTACATTTTGGAATTTAGGCTCGAGCGGGTATCGAGCGCCAGGCGAGCGCGGATGCTTCGGACGGGCTCGAGCGACTGGAGGGCGGAACGGACAGAACGGACTTTAACTTGACAACCCACAACCCGACATTGAGACTATAATACATATGGTCACGGAATATGCCAATTAGACAGATGTCTCTAACAATCTCCCTCTTTGGCAATTCCGTGACAAAACTCAGAAATTAAATAAATACAAGTGAATCACGGGTTCAAACACTACCGAGATAGAATCCGTGTATATAAAAATCTACGCCTAGTGAGATACAAAAAATGTAAAAGAAACTACACTAGTACTGCTGTGTCGATGTAGGGACAGCTGCGTCAGTGTAACAGAGTTATCTGGTCAAGCAGGGTTAGTACCAACAAGACAAAGATATAGGCAATAATAGATACAGCATGCAATAATAGGAACAAGACAAAGATACCGGCAGTACACAAGTGTAACATAAAGAGCAGGTCAAACGATACCATAAATAGCTAAGCAACAGATAACATAAAGATCACGTCTCCCCCTAACAGACATCTCCCCCTAACAGAAATAATTACATCACGCCTAAGCTCCCCCTACTAGCATGCAACAAAATAAACCGATATCTCCCCCTTTTTGTCACGAAGAGCCAAAGAGAGGGGATCACTCAGAATCGCTGGGGGGTGGAGTGCCATAATGTCGCCGCCAGCGCCGAAGCTCAGCCTCCTGGGTAGCCAAACGATCATCCATCCGTCCAAAACCAGTAAGGAGGTGTGACTGGAGTTGAGTTTGGGAAGCAAGGATCCACTCCCGGGAGGAGTACAGATGCTCAAAACGGTCAACAAGACGAGACATTTGACCCATCAGAGCGGCTGAGGAAGAGGTGGAGTGCCGATACGAAGTAGACGGTCCAATACCCGAGGGGTCAAGGAAGGACGAAGTAGAGCCAGAGGGGCCGTCGTCCAGCTGAGGAGGAGGCACGTCAGGGAGAGGCTCATCGAACGGCTCCGGGAGGTCTGCAGCAAGGCGACGGGTGTGGAACCGACTCTGAGCGAAAGTGGTGGAAGTGATGGCACGGCCGAGCGGGAGGTGAGGAATGTCAGCGAAGGGGTGACCGAGCTCAGCAAGCAACCGCTGAATAAGGCACCCGTGAGGAAGGTTGGCCTCTTTCCGTCCAGAGAAGTGTGAAATAATGTGAGTGATGAAGTGGGATAGTAAATCAATTGGCTGACCACTCCAGAGGGCATACAAAAATAAGGCTTTCTCCTAGGGAATGGACGAAAAGTGGGAAACAGGAAACAGGTTCGTGAGCATGATACGGCTCATGACCAGACGCCGAGAGGAGAGATAGGAGGTCTGGAAAGCTCTGCCATTCCACTTTTAGGGGGCACCATGGAGAAAAGTGGCAACATCATTGTAACGAGGCCGGGAGACCGAGTAATAAGGGTAGGTCGGGTTGTCCACCCGAGGGAGACCAATAACACGTGCAAGTATATCGGCAGTAATGTGCAAGCGTGCCCCCCGCACGAAAGTGGAGAAAGAATTGTAAGAAATCGCATGAATATTGGAGTAAAACTCTTGAATAAGAATGAGCGACGGAGCAACCAACTTATGAGGACCGGCGCCCAACCGCGGTCAGTGAAGAGAGAGGAGATGGAAGGATCAATAGAGTCAAGCCGGACTTCCCGTTTAAGGGAGAGTTGGCGATGTGACATGTGTGTGTTAAAAAGAGTCTCGGCCTCGGGACTGATAAAGCGATCGGGAGCGGAGATCCCACTCGGCTGAGGGCATTTGCCACTAGACTTACGCGACAGAGACTTTCTTGGAGCCGACATCTGAAAAAAATAATAATACCACAATTAAAAAATATATAGATTTTTGAAAATATATATATGTATAATTTGGAATTATTGGTGGGGGAAGTCGGCACATGAATCTGAAGCCGTGAACAGTGGCGGCTTCAGCCGGCGGCTTGAGCCGCTCACCTGTTGACGGCGGCGTGAAGAGGCACGGACGGCGTAAGACAGGCTGCGTGACGCACGGGAACGCACGCCAGAGGCCACCGGAGCACCACCTCCGGCACCCACGTTGCCGGCCGATTGGGACAGCAGGGAGGAGCACCCACACGGTGCCTGGCCAGTGGTGTGGGAGAAACCACAGGAAGCTCCATGAATGGCCGTGGGTAAGGAACGTCGAGGACTCACGGAGCCGATGGACAACGCACAAAATCCACGCAAGGACTGGTGGATTTGGAGGAAGGAGGTGAGCAAATTGATATCCATGAAGTCTACCACCCAAAAAGGAGGCAAATTTGGGGCCAACACCACCATGAACGGTGGCGGTCACAGAAAAACAAAAACAGAGAGAGACGAGGAGGAATTACCTTGAGAACGCCCGGAGAGGAAAAAAAGAAAGGTAGATTTGGGAAAATTGGTGGTGAGTGAGAGGGAGAGAAGCGGCCGACGCAAGGAGAGGGTAAGAGCAGCGAAGATTGTGAGGGTTTGTGGCCGGTGCTCGCTGCGTACTGGATGATAAAGGTAGGTAGCGGGCGCTCGAGCCCACAGCGGGCAAGCGCAGAGATGGGCGTTTCCGATTTTTTTTTTTTTTTGTTATATAAAGTGTAGGAGTCCTTTAAGTGAAATGCAACGAAGGAAATTTGAGCTCACTTTTCTTTACCCAAATTTTTCTCCCTGAATTTATTTTCTGATTTAATCGTATAACTTGAACATTTAATTGCTGGATGTGGTTAACAAGTTTATTCATGTTCAGCCATTTTCTTTCGTTGTACAAAGGATTCACAGTGTAGCATAGAGGGCGACTGTGACCTACTTTTCCACATGCATGACAGGTAGGCACAAATTTAGGTATGGTGGAATGGTCCATAGATCTATGATTTATATTGATAAAAAACTTGACCGATTTTGATGATTTATTCACCATTTTTTGATTAAGTAGATTTGGCAAAAGAATTGAGTCAAATTGAGTAGCCACACGTTGAGCCGGTTGCTTAGTGACTTTTGATGTGTTAGTGTGTTTGTGTGGCATTTTCGTGGTGGGAATAAAAATTGTTTTAGGTTTCATGTCATTTCGGAACACATTCTTAACATATCCCAACCCATGTTTATTTCTCCAATTTTACTCAACCCGAGCATATGATCAAGTTTTGCTGACCCATTTAATAATTGTTTCAAATCTTTTCTCGTGGCCTCAAGTTCAGATTCCAAAGTCGTGATTTGTTTAGAAAATGAGATTTTCAGATTCTCAATTTCTTGGCTTTTAGCATCTAACTTGGATTGTAGAGATACGTTTTCTTTTTCCAAATATATGATCCTACCGTTTAGGGTTCTATTTAATTTCTTTACTTTCAAACATTTCCTAAACAATTTATCATATACTTCTTGAAAGCCATCAAATTCAGCTTCTGACTCAACCTAAGAGTCATCAGATTGATTAATATTCTCCACAACATTGTCACACATTGAGGTCATAAATGCCATTTACTTGACAGGGCCATTTTCAGAACATTTTTCATCCTCTTCTTCTTCGTCATCGCTTAAGGTCACATTAGCTTTAAAGGCTTGACCTTGTTGGCGTTTAAGGTTTGGACATTCAGTCCGATAGTGACCAAAACCTTTACATTCATGACATTGAACTCCTTGAGTCGTTTTTGATTTGGAATCCTTGAGTTCACGTCGGTCTTTCTTCTCAAATTTAGGTGAGCGTTTTGAGTTCACATCAAATTTGTTTGATGAAGATCTATTTGTCTTCAAAAACTTTTTAAAATTCTTAACAAATAAGGAAAATTCACCATCGCTATCCGATTCTTCATCAGAATCCTGGTTTTGCTCTTCCCTACTTGATTTTAGAGCAAGTGATTTATTTTTCTTTGACTATGGCAATGTGTACTTATAAGTTTGTAGAGATCCTACGAGTTCTTCGATCTTCATTTTATCAAGGTCTTTACTTTTTTCAATAGTAGTGACCTTAGGTCTAAATCGTTCAGGAAGTGACCTAAGAACTTTTCTAACAATTTTGTTCTCAGGGATTCGTTCTCCTAAATTAAACGTGGAGTTTACAATATCATTTAATTGAGCATAAAATTCATCAAACGTTTCATTATCTTTCATTCGTATTTCTTCGAATCTAGTAGTGAGCATTTGCAATTTTGAATTTTTAACCAATTTAGTACTTTCATGAGTGATTTCTAGAATATCCCATGCATCCTTAGAAATCTCGCACATGAAAATCCGTTTAAACTCTTCGGGAGATACAGCCATAAAAATAGCATATAATCCCTTACTATTCCAATTGCAGGCATCAAGTTCTTCTTTTGACCACAACGACAGAACTTTTAGTTCATCACCACTTTTGGGTGGAGTCCATCCAGTTTGGGTACTCGCACATACCCGCTCATCCATTAATTTGAGGATGGCTCTCATTCAAACCTTTCAATAGGCATAGTTACTCCCATCAAAGAAGGGAGGAACGAAGAGCGATCAACTCGTATACATCTACATCAGGGGTCGCGGATCGATGTGAGTCTCTGATACCAATTGAAAAAGCACTTTTTGTGCTAACGTGAACAATCAAGTTTCGTCCCCGTTAAAAGTATAGCGGAAGCAGTATATATAATAACAAATATCCAATACACGTAAAGGATATTTAGAATTAGATGCCAACGATACTAACAATCATACACAGTAAACAAAATACGTAAACAGTAACATAATGACACGATTTTTGGTGACGAAGTGAAAACTCGATACCCACGGTAATCGAGAAAAATACTCCGGGCTTCAACGGCCAGGGAAGTAATGCACTATGAAAATCAACTTACAGATCGGGCTGTAACGACGCGCTAACATAGCCGACTTACTCCCGTCACGTGATCCCTACCAAGGAACTCCTTGGATTTGCCCGCGGCAGTGAAACCGGACACCTTCCGGTCTTCACGTCAATCTTCCCTCTTTGACCACTTGAATTGCCGATCACGATCGAGTCTCCTTCTTCACGAACCGTCTCCAACGAAGGTAGAAGACAGTGTTTCAATGGTTAAAGAAAGTTGAGGAGAAAACTTATTCGAACATGAAGAGCAATCTTGTAATGTTAGGTTTTCTCAAGAGAGGCAATTTCAATGGAGCTTGAGTAGCTTTCTTCTCAAAGGAGGCACGAAAATAGTCTGTCAAATAGTCCTTGGGGTTCCAAAAACATAAGCCTAGTATTTATAGAGGGTTCAAAATTTTCATTTAAAAATTTGCCCGTTGTACCGCTCGAGCGCGCGGCGGGCGGACAGAGGGTTTCCAGAGAAACCCTGCGTGCGCTCGAGCGGGTATCGAGCGCACAGCGAGTGGGGTACATTCTGGATTTTTGACTCGAGCGGGTATCGAGCGCTAGGCGGGCGCGGAGGCTTCGGACGGGCTCGAGCGACTGGTGGGCGGAACGAACAGAACGGACTTTAAGTCGACAACGCACAACCCGACATTGATACTATAATACATATGGTCACGGAATATGACAATTAGGCAGATGTCTCTAACATGTTATATACATGTGCATATGCTTCTATATATATTATCAATTTTTTTCCAAGTTAGTGGAGTCAGAGGCCAGGACAGCACCCACTAACAATGGGCTGGATCAGCCCCTTCTAGCTGCTGCAGTCCATGAGTTTTGCTGTACAAGAAATGCTTTGGTTTCAGATGAAAATATTATATATCTGAAAATATTTTACTGAAAATTGTTCTTAAATGCTTTGTTACTCAAGACTTTGGCACATGTCCAGGTCTTGGAATGATACTTAAACGTGTCCAGAAGTTGGAATATGCTATTTTTTTTTAGAATTTTCATGGATTTATCTATTAATTTGTGGTGTCCTGCTGCCATTCCTTGTAATTTACTGGTTTTTCCAATATTGTAATTTCGGGTAATTAAGGTAATATGATCAAGATTGAGCTCAATTCATATGAAAAATTAAGTTCGGATGCGGTAGGAGGCAGCAGTGGGGGACCAGCGCCTGCCAGGCCCTAAATCCAGGTGCGCAGAGCGCCAGCCTGGTATTTAAGAACCTGCGAGGGTTCTGTTTCGTCATTTTTTGGGGGTTCCCATGCGAAGGAGAGAGAGGGGGAGAAGAGAGAACGAGGCTCTCGGGTTCGAATCCGGCTTGGAGCTAGTTGGAGAAATGATAGATCGGGCAGATGCAAGTGTACCCATACCCTCCTCTTTCGTTTCTTTGCACTTTTGTTCCATTTTCTTCGGGTATTCTCGTTCCGATACCCGATTAAGTTTATATTTTGTGTTACCCATGACTTGAGTATGCACATATGTGGATTTGATGTCCGATTTCCTAATTTTAATCGGTATTTCTTACCGAAACCCTAACCCTGCGCCCGGATGTTTTCACCCACCTATTTTTGGGATTTTTGCATAAATTGACTTTAGAAAATCATTACTCATAGCTTGAATATGTTAATTTATCAATTGGGTGTCCGATTTGGTAGTTTTATACGAATTATGCCCACCGAAACCCTAACCCGCGCCTTGTTCGATTTTGCCAGTTTCCTTTGAGATTTATGCATGATTTATCTTTAGAATCTTAAAACCTTAGCTTTGTGGACACGGATACTCTGAAAATTTGGTATTTATACATATATATTTTGTATATGTAAATTTTATGTATTCCAAAAATATTATTGAATGTGAATTGAGATATTTATCCATATGTACGGTATATATGTTATCTTGTATATACTTTGGAAATTATGTTGTTTGCATTTATGAAGGAATTTATTGTCCGGAAGCTTTAAAGTTATGTTCGGCGCTTGGTGGTAAGAATTTTCAACATGTTCCAAGTTTTACGATTATTTATGCATATAATTGAAAGCATGTGAAGACATGAACTCATAAGATAATGATTATCTGTATCCATATCATGAAATATGAAAGTTATGCAAAGTTTTTGAAGGAAACTCCACAATTTGATAAGTTGGATTAACCATTCTCCAAAGACTGAGAACTTTTGTATATGTTTCTGATGGAACTTTTCCTTTAGAATAAGTAAATAAGAATCTTGATCAAGGATTTATCTTTTAGATTGGGTAGTATTTTCTGACATGCCTTAGGATATTACAGTGGTAGATTGAGGAATACTCCTGGACCACTGGAAATGTTCTGGTGGTGTGTTTGTTATCTGGCCCTAGATATCGGGCACTGTCCACCACGGGACGTTAAAGTTGATATTCGTGAGTAGCACTTTAAAATGTATAGGTACAAACACATTCCATTCCTCAATCGGCTATTTCGTTAGTTGGTAAGACTTATTGGCCCTGATCCGCAAAGTAAAGAAATTTATGCATGTTTTAGAATTTAAAGAAAGAATAAGTAAGACGGAAAAGATAATTGTATTCTGAAAAGTGCATTTGATCACACTTCATGATTTATGCATTTATGTTATGCTCTTATATCCTTTATCTACCTTATATTGCAGATATCGTTTCACTGCTTTTGATTTTATTGCACTTGTTGAGTATTTGGCTCACCCCTGCTGTTTTTCCTTCCTTTAGATGAGTATGAACTTACGCCCGGTGAGACGGGGTAGAGGATTAGAGGTCGGCTAGGCATAAAGATTTGAAGGATGATCTTATAGATTTAGATTTTATGATTTTGTTACTCGTGGAGTACCTTTGTATATTATTTGATGGTTTTGTATATTGATGTATGTGTATGATGGTGATGTATATGTAGCTTAGTTTCTGCTGTATTTTGATGGATGTATATGCTTCCGTAGGTTTGTATGATTTGTTTGGGTACTTAGCGGTATCTTATCTGAGCTGACGTTGTAACCGGATTTATAACGTCGGTGCTACGTGTTGTTGTGGCTTTTTGGATCCTGTGTTGTGATGTTGAGGTTGTATAGTTGTACTGTACAGGGAATTTGTATAGATTTATATCAGCGTAACGGTCGTTTTACAGCCGGAACTCTGCCGGATTCCTGTGAAAAAATGCGGTCGGTCGCATACCTTGTTTGAGTATTAAAAGTCCAACACGTGTACTTGGATGGCAAAACGAAGAGTCAAAGTTTCAATGCGTAAATGTAAATATATGATGAGGCTTATGCATAACCCTGGTATGCATACGTACGTATGCCTAAGTGGAGGGAGTGACATTTTTCTTTCGAAAGAAATGAAATAAAACAATTTGCAATGCCGAGGAAACAATTTAGCTTTTTTCTTCCATTAAACTATTCTGAAGAGATATGGAGGTTTGCTACGACATGGTTGGGAGAGCTATGGCAGCCTTGGCAGTGCAATTAGTGTATGACTGTATTCTATGGCTTTGCAGACCTAGGAAGAAGAAATCAACTTGCATTCTTATTCTTGGAGCCATCTTTGTTGATATTTTTGACGTATGTGGATTGAAAGAAACTTCATAATTCTTCAATCCAAATGCAGGCAACCTACACAAATTGGCAAAGAACTTCAATCTGACTTAATGGTTGAATCCTTTACCCTGAGTTTTCTTTCTGAGGCAGATTTAGGCTGGGAGCTTGTGTTCATTGACCTTCCTCTGTTCTGTTTGGTTAGAGAACCCAGAGATGGTAAGTTTTTTCAATTTTTTTCTACCCAGATATGGTGAGGCTTCCCCCCTAGGCATGCCTTATCCCATGTGTTGAATGCTCATGGTGCTGTGTGTCAGTGTCTAATTTATACATCTCCAAAACCGTGTGGCATGCTCATGCCCATTGGAAGCAAGGATGCCAGCCAAGCTGAATCCGAGCACACTTATAGTGCTTCGGCTGATGTCGGGACACAGCCAGTTTTGAGGAAGTGTTGAATTGGAAGGACGTAAGTCTCCGATAAGAATGCAAAAATACAAGTTTGCAATCAATAATAACAATCCAACATTAGGCTGTGAAGGAAAAATTTTGAATTCCTTTCTTTTTGGGTAGGAGCTGCTGGCATAAATAGTTCTGTGAATTCCGCAACTATTCAACATAAATTTTCATAGCTGCTGGCATGAGCATTTGGGTAGGAGCTGCTAGTGTAATGAGTCCTGCATGTTCCATTCCTTTTTTTTCCTCTGTTTGTCTGGGAGTAACTAAGTAATATTTGAATCTGCCATTCAAAAAATCTCAGTTTATATATTTATTGTCTGTCATGTTAGTTATGTTTCCTAATTATTGCTCTTATGTGGGATATCCATGGTCTTCAGGAAATTCATGATGGTCTGGACTTTTCGGGTGAAGGTGGCAATGATGAAGATTTATTTGGGATATTTTCCGTAAAATTCTCAACTGATGGACGAGAGCTTGTGGCTGCTAGCAGTGTTGATTCAATATATATCTATGATCTTGCAACAAACAGGCTTGCACTTAAGATTCTTGCTCATGAGGTATTATGCTATCTTACAGTAGATGTGATATTAGTTTTGATAGTTTTAGATTAAGGTCTCCCCTTGTGAACAAGTTTGGTTCACATAATTGAGCAGCTATAGGTTTGATTTACATAATTGAGCTGCTATAAGTTTGATTCATATAATTGAGCAGCTATAAGTTTGCATTTTTATCCAGTAGAGGAAGCAGCATTTGTTGATAAATGGTTGTGCAATTTTTGTTGAGAAATCCCCCATGATATATCTGATCCTTGCATAAGATAATGAAAGGATAGATGCAAATTTGTGACTGCTAATTGGTATTAGCATTGTAGTAATGAGAAATACTTCTACATATATGGCTAAATCGATCAAAACTTTTTCATCTTTTTTTTTGACTATTTGGTCCTTACTCTTTGAACC